>JANIJG010023831.1:2316-28111 GCA_024611175.1 Megaceryle torquata | reverse complement strand
AAAAAAAAAGAAAAAGAAAAAGAAAAAAAAAAAGAAAAAGAAAAAGAAAAAAAAAAAGAAAAAGAAAAAGAAAAAGAAAAAGAAAGGAAAAAGAAAAAGAAAAAGTAAAAAGGAAAAAGAAAAAGAAAAAAGAAAAAAAGAGAAAGAGAAAGAAAAAGAGTATAGGGATTGTGACGGTGATGTCACTAGACCCCTGGTGTTCCTCTTACAGAATGAGAATGAAAAGAACCGTTGGGAAGACAGAAATGCTTCTTACAATTTATTCTCACTTTCACTGCATAGCTTCTATTTAAATAGCTGCTTGCCCAGAGCAAGACTAGTCACCCTTCTTATGTCCAGTCAACCCTCACATGTCCAGTCAAGCCTCACACTGTCATAGGAAGAGCACTGAGTCATGTTCTCTCTCAAATCTTCATTAGGTTTTTTTCCCCTGATAACAACCACATACTTGTCCAATATTCTTTAAGTGAGTCTAAGCAATCATGCCACCCTAAAAGGATAGTGAAAGACCGCTTTCCAAATATTTCAAAGATAAATAATCCCCCCTTTTTCCAGTGTAATTAGGGAGAACAGCATGATTAGTTCTTGCTATTCTGCTTATTGATACTAAGACAATACAGTAAATTCAGAATGTGTGCTTCTACATCATTCTCATTTCTCCCAAGAGTGAATGTCATTGATTGTGGCCAGCTGCAAAAATTCTACAGTATAAGCCTCCCCTAGTTCAACCGTATTTTCTCAAAGAGCTATAGCTGTCGTAGGAGATTGCAACTGACAGAAAAGCAACAGTCTCACTTAGGGTCCTATCTCATGGCAGTCAGTCAAGTTCATGGACATTAGGATAAAGCCCTCAAAAAGAACTTCCAACTATATAACACCAGTGCAGTGGTGCTTCAGGGATTACGTATGTATCAGTATCCTAGGATGTTACGTTGAAATAGGATTGTACTTCTTATAAGATACAACTTCTTCAGCTATATGGCCTCCTTAGAATTTGCACTAACAAGGCCTGGGTACTATGAAATATAAGAGTCGCCATGGTCAGGCTAGGTCTCGCCTGGGGAATCCCATCTTTCATAAACTCAGAAGAAAGCTTTTTGGGATCAGGTGATCTCTCTCCTGTCATCACAAAGTGTCTTTGGGACTACGCTGGACTTAGGGCTTCAGCCACTGTGGGGAAAAAACCAATGAGTGACATTTATAAGATGACAGTGTCTGTAGCCAGGGCTTCAAGGGAAAACCAGTCTTAGAGGAATTGTAATATTCCTCATAATCTTCAAAAAGAAGGGAAAAAAGGGAAAAAACCAATCAGCTAGTTCTGAGGAAGTCACTGAAGGAAGACCAGGAAAGCTGTTATAGAGAATGTGTTTTTCACAAATTATTTCACATAGAATGATAAGATGTGCTGTGATACATGCATGAATTGTGGGAACTCTTCCTCTACCTGTTCCACATAGCTACGGCTTCAATCAAATTAGGTAGAGAACACTTATAACCTGTGATTCAAAGAGATCCATGAACTAGAAGTCTCATACTTTTCATACTGATGATAAGATCTACAGCTCTGAAACCATTCTCTCCCCCTTCACTAATATGGGAGGGACAGAAACTATTTTATTCTATGGACATAGGAGGCAAAATGTCAGAGCTGCTGAACTAAGCTTAAAGCTCTTGCCAACAGCTGAAAGGCATTCTTGCTAATAGTAACTGAACACCTAACTTCTCATGGACTATTCAAACTACCAAAACCAGGATGTGGGTACTGTTGTAAGTTTTCAAGTTCATTTGTGAAGATTTTCTGCTTACACAGTCTTCATTCCAGATGATGCAAGCCAGAGAGTTCTGATGGACATAAAATTCTATCTAATGCAACTATGTGGAGAAAATTAAGCTGTTGCTTCTCAATTAGCACTACTAACATGTCCAAAGTCTCAGGAATTCTCTCTTGAGTTCTGGATATTTTTTAAAAAATATCAGAAAGATACCCCTTAGGGAGGAAAACATCAGAAAACTGTTAAATTTGGATTTTTCTTCAGCTCTCTTTATCTTTAGTTTTGGCAATGTTTAGCCTTCCCTTACAGAGATGGAAATGTTATTTATTGTTAATGACAGCTTCCTGTGACAATGATTCCTCTCACAGGAATCAAGCATCACCTGGACTACTAATAATAAAGATACACAGAAGTAGATCACGGTGGGGGTGTCAAAAGAACTCCAATCACCAAGAGCTCTGCTGAGTCCATCCTGTATACTCTCCATGCTGGAAAGACAAGAAAGAAGACAGCACTCTGTATGCTCTATGTAAAGAAACAGAGAAAACGTAAGTCTTCTCCCACAGGAGTTTTGTAGCATGCGATAATTATACCATGCTGCATGTATGCAGTGATTTGTTTCAATCATACACCTTCAGCTGTTTCAGGAAAGAAAAAACTTGTATCAGGTAAAGAGAACTGTAAACCCAGCGCCATAAATTACTTCTGTAACAAAATATATGTCTTTCTTTTGACTTTCCTCGGTCAAAGCAGTACTGTCCAACACTGGCAAACAGTGAAGGACTTGATTTAGGAGACAGACCCGCCAACATGAAAACAAAGGCATTGAGCTACTTTTGATATGAAGAAACAGTCAATGCTGACTTTGCTCCCATAATGTTTTAAAGAATTGCTAGGTTTTAGAATAATGGGCTTCTTGAAATAAATATAGGAGGTTATTTTTCCTTCCTCTTCTTTCAGTAACAAAACCATGGAAAAGTGAAACTGATCATTCCACAGAAGTTAAAAGATAAGTTGTGACCGTACCGCAGGTTCTCAGAAACAAGAGCTGGGGGCAGCAAGAATGACTCTATTCACTGAAAGTCTTTTAGATAAACAAGCAACCCAGTAAATGGATGTATAGAGCATCACATTTGCCTAGACGGGTAGGCAGACGGAGGAGACTGCCATTACTTATCATTAAAGAATCATAAGATAAATACTACTGAACTGTAGACATATGGAGCGTTCCAAAACTGTTAAGGGCTCACATCCCTCTTTCCAGCTCTAGAAGCAAGTGGCAAAAAGTAATACAGGAGCAAACCCTCTTTTTTTTCCTTTTTTTTTTTCCTTTTTTTTTTTTCCTTTCCTTTCTTTCTTTTTTTTTTTTTTTAAGTTTTTGAAGAATAAGTATGAGGTTTTTATGATTACATAATCAAGCAAAAACGATATAATCAAAACCTAAAAAATTTATCACCTATAAGAAACCAGTTATGTAAAAACGCTTCAAGTTCTGCCTTGCATCACAAATTAAAAGAAGGCGTGAATAGTTGCTACAGAAACTGCACACTTCATGGACTGGAGTGCAGGAAATGTGTATGTGTAACCTAAATTAAAAAGAATTATTATTAAAAAGACTCTGATAGTGCTTAACTAAAATGATTTTGTGTAGACGCATACCAAAGAATTGAGTGCTCTCCTGGAAAACAAAATGGTTCCTCTTCCCTTTTTCTGTAGGTAACAGTTTGAGTGCAGTGAAGATGTAAGTGGGCTATGAAGGAAAAAGGACAGCTGACGTAATTCTCTCTGTGTTCTTTTTGTTTACCTAAGGCCCTAGTTCTGCAAATACCTGCAAGGATGTGTAAATTTTACCTGAGAAGTTTACTATAGGTTTCAAAAGGACAGGCTAGCATATTCTAAAAAGTCAAACCTGGGTAGAAAATTGCCAAATGAAACTCAAAAAAGTTACGGGGACAAGCTGCGTTTGCGAAGACAAGCACCTCCTGTTTTATTGTTGGTGCAAATCTGATGCAATTCAGCAAACTCCCATAGAAAGGCATGGTATTAGGAAACACAGAATAAATTTCTAAAAACAAGGGATACCAAATGCCATTTATGCATTAAAATTAATGATGTGAAGCCACTTCTGTTACTGACGCTTCAAAATGGTGCTTCACTTCTATGAACACTGACAAAAATTAACAGTTCTCTTACTTACTTTCAACATGTGCAAACGCACAAAAAGGACCACGTGGGCAGTAACCTGTTTGGCGCATGTCATTGCACTTTGTAGATTTATATATCTAAACAAAACAGAAGGGTGGTTAACCTAAACATATTTGTTACATAACAACAAAATAGTTAGAAGATTTTAAAGCCTCTAAATGAAAAAGTCTGAATATTTACTAACAACACATATTGCACAGTTTTCTCAAGAAATCCAGTTTTACAATAATTTTTTAAAGTCAAATAGAAGAGTTTTAAGAAAAACAAACTTGAGACAAGAGAATCTTAACTCTCTTCTGCATAATAATAAATAGTAAGTAACAATAATGTTTTAGAAAAGGACAGTTTAAACTGCTTTGGTTTTCCACGTTACATAGAAACAAGTCAAACATCAGGAATAAAATTTTCAAGACCATTTACACCACTTTTAAGAAAACTGGCAGGAGAAATGATGTATGTAGTAGAGCAGCTTACAGAGCTGGAAAAAAAAGAAAGGTGTTTTTTTTGTTTTTTTTAACAGAGCTTCTTCATTACAACACCTCTAATATTCAAATCATCCTAACATTCAAATGCCTTTCTCTAACCTGACTGTGTGCATGAGAACTGAAGTAATACCATTGTTCGTGACAGTAAGTTGCTAGTAAGATCCAGATTCAGTTTTTTGTTCTGACAGGATATTTATGCTCTTTGGATCTCACAATGCTGGGAGAGGAGGGGCTGACATGCTATCCTATTAGTACAACATTAAGAACCTATTTAAAAGCACATAGATTCTTTAGAAAATTATTTCTGGTGATTTGCACATCTGTGGCAAATAGTAGAGGGATCTTTTTCATTCCGCAAACGTTGGCACTTTGGCTTTCAGTGTCAGTTGAGTGATTCATGGCTTGATACGTAGTAATTCTTAGTTCAGAAGGCTACTTCTTTAGCACCTGTGCATATGCCAGGTGAAAAAATGTTTACCTTGGACTCCCACCTTAGAATAAACATGAAAAACTATGTTTTGAAAAAAAATCAACAACTGGTTCTGCAAACTCTTGACTTTAGACCTATTTTAAGCATTTTAAGTAAATTTCTCGCTTGTAAGTGATTTTGAATTGAGGCTGAAAATTTAGTTACTATTTTCACTACTAGTTCATGCATAACCCAAAGATCATCCAAGAAACTATGGTTAAAAGCTAAATCATAAAATTATTACTTATGCTTACCACTCTGCAAATAATTTGGTTTTCCCTGAATATTGAAAAAGTAACATAACATCCATGCTGTAGGCAAGTATTCACCCAAATGACACGTGTAACAAATAAAACAGTGGGACTGATCTTTCCCCTATTTTAATTGGGAATTATCACAGATATTACAAAAACCAAACGACTCATTTATGGATACCACACCCAAACTAGGAAATGAAGATGGGCCCATTTCCTTTCTTTCCTGTTCTTAGTTCATTGGTTAGATATGAAACCTCAACGTTGACTTCTAAATGGATTCAACAAAAGATGTAATTGGAAGCTCAGTCTTAGTTTGAGGCTCTAGCCAAAAAATAGCCTTCCTGATCCTATGACCTACCCAGCTGGTGCAGTGTCTTCTGGTAAATGCTACAGATAAAAGTGATAATATAGGTAACATCAAAATACCGTTTGGGGCAGAGCTCACACCTCAAAGAGCGATTCTGGCAACGACCACATCATCTACACATACTGATATTACAAGACGAGAAAGCAAATTCAAAGAACTAAATCATTACAGAAGCCTTAACTTCACATCTATAGACAAGAACAGAGCTTCTATCTATTACCAGCAGAGTCAAGCTATTCCTGAATGTGATAACCAAGAGACTGCTTAAAAAAAAATAGTCACTGAGCCAAGAAGCAGTGACAATATTCTTTAATTGAATTTGGTAAAGAATGAGTACATTAAAACATCCAATGAGAGAAGATAATGTTGGACAAAATAAGTATTAATTCAAATTAAAGGACATAAAAAAGTAAGGCTGAATTAATGTGACTGACATCAAATATGTAGACTGACAAATGAAGGCAACTGATTATCGCCATTAAATAGACTGAATTTCATAATGAACTCGGCAAAATGAGCGCTTTGAATGCTTGACAGAGGTACAAAAGCTGTATTGAATTTCCATTCTAATCACACAACTGGATGAAACTCAGAGCTGGAGCAAAAGAGGGAAAGGATCACAGAGCTAAATGTTGAATGAAAACTTTCAGTGCAGGCATGTTTCTGTGAAATTAAATAACAGACCTAAAAATTAGGTGAGGTGATAGCACTGTGACCACTAAATTGCCTTGATTATCAGTAGGGATCATGTTCAACGCTACAGCAAAGGAAGCACAGCTAATGGAAATGAGCAAAGACTGAGGTAACTATAGCTGACGTGAAAGTAAATCACCATCGGTTCAGGAACAGGAAGCGAATTAGGTAATTGTTACGTCAGAATTAAAAAAAACACAAAAGGCAACTAAGACAAATACAGTTACCAAGTACATTTAATAAAGCAGTCGTGTCAGAAGTAGCACATATAGCTAAGGTATATTAAGTATAGCTCAATGTTTGGCAAAGGCACATCATGGCAGACTCACCACGTAAGTTTGACAAATCAAAGGTCCTTCTCTAAAATTGAAATGAGGTCATTCAAGGACTTCAGTAAGATTCATTAATTAAGATAATGAAAAACATGACTCTTACCTATGTAACCTATGTACTATTAAACTAACTAATGGAGAGATGACAACAAATGGTATGAAAGAGGAAGGCAGCAGACAAAATTAGTAGCATTAGTAGCTCAGCCTTGTGACTTAGCACTTTCTCTCATAGTTTTGTAAAAAATACAAGTATAGTAGCAATACTAAGCAGGAAGACACCTTTACTACAGAAAAGGGATGGAATATGATGTAGAAGAAATCAGATGATCTGAAATAAATTTAGACTGTAAAATCTCTAGTAATCAAGACAGTGAAATTCTGGAGCAGCATCTCAAGATAAGAGCTGACACCTATTTAGTATAAAGATATAGCTGGTCAACTTATGATAGGGAATGTATGATAGGATGCTTGCAACAATCGTGAAGTCACTATTTTAAGAATTCCTTTCCTAGTACGGTCTTGAGATTTCTTCAGTAATAGTTATAACTGGAAGAGAAATCAACAAGTGTTTGAATGGTCTCTGAGATACCTTACTAAGTATAAAATTTTCTAAAGCAAGAAATTACCTCCTGCTGTGAATTCTTCATGTCTACTCAAAGGTCTCAAAATTAAAACAGATATCCAATGTAATACAGGCAGCTTCTAGCAAAACTTCTATTCTGTATCATGTTTGTTTCCATTAACTGCCACATTTAATATTTTCATAGTGTCACTTAAGAATTAAATCTCATCAGATTGCATGGCACTGCTCTCCCCTAGCATTTCACTGTTATGCTCAAGTATACAACAAAATTATAATGACTTTGCCTATAGAGGAATTTTAAATCACCTTGTTTTTTCTGGACTGTCTTACTTCAGCCCCTAGGAGAGTTTTCTGCCCTTTCTACCTCCTCCTGACCTATCCAGTTTCTCTAAATTAAAAATAGAAATTTGTCCCAAGTTATTGAGCAGCAATTAGAATCAAAGAATAATAGAATGCATTGGGTTAGAAGGGACCTTTACATGTCATCGTTACTCCTATGACTTCATTAACAATCTAAGAAGTTAGGTAAAAAGAGAACACGTTCATTTATGCCCAGATCCAGAGAATATTAATTAATTTTTCATAAGCAGTATAATAAAAATGCCTATTGGTGAAAACTACATCAGTTCAAGTAACTATTTCTTAGCAAGTTCTTCAATGACTGGAAGTGTTGAATAAATGTGACTTTTTTATTCATAAATAATATCTTTAATTAAGAATGTAATCCATAATAATTTTGAAATCACTACAAATAAGTAGAAATATAATTCTTACCTCAGGATGGAACTGCTGCTCTGTACGAGAATGACAATACTGACAGCTATCCCCACTTTCACACCTTGAAGGTTCACCCCATTCATCAGCCTGTTTTACACTGGGGCAAGGAGTGGACCTAGAAAAAATATTATATCCAGAGCATGTTTGTATCTACTTCCTAGTAGAAACTGCGAACAATTTCCTGCTAAATCTGAGAATCTTAACCTGAAAAGTTGCAAATTCTGAGAGACTCTGACATTTTTGAAATTCTTTGACAGAAAGATGAACTAGTAAGATTCTATCTCTCTTCTGTCTAATGACATTAATTCACAGTCCTGAGACTATCAAGCAAAGCCCATCAATTCTAAACCCTGTATCACTGAATGAAAAAAAACAACAAAAACAATTAAGAAATCACAGTGTATGAGAATTATGGAAAATGATGTAATGATGAAAAATGAGAGAGGATATGCATTAAATTTTGGTCCTAAAAATATTACTTAGAAATTGAAAATCATAAAACAAAATTGGAAAAAAAAAGACAGGCATTATAATTGATCTTTTCATAACAAAGAAGGTTTTGATCTAGTGATTCAATTTTTGCTAAGAATTACAGAAATTGTTTTCATTCTTTGTTTTCATTCTTCACAAGATAGAAGGATATTTCCATTACGCTTTCATAGGTTTTGTCTTCAGAACTGTCTGATCGTTCTGAACATACGCTTTTTGGGGAAAAAAAAAAAAAAAAAAAAAATAGCAAGGCTATTAGTAAAGATGTATTTTTATTCCATTGGGAATATCCAATTGCATTACAGAAGAACCCAAACAGATCAGTCCTTTAACAACTATCTGACTGACCATAAAGTCCATTCTTTATATGTATTTATGTACCTGTATTTGAATTTTCTGGGATTTCGTCTTCTATCTCGACTATTGTGATAGTGTGGACATGCATAACCCTGGCGGCAGAGTCTGGGAGGCTTGGTACATTGTTCTGTCTTGTAGCCAGCTAATACAAAATTGGTGTCTGTAAACAGGTCAACAATTAAGAGCAATAAACAACTAATTTTTGCATTCACGGTGTCTTTAGTGAGCTTAGGTATTGCACTGCTTTCTGTAAAAAAATATGATTCACAGACCCCTCTATTTTTACAAACTTAAGGCTAACTCCTGCAGTTTTTAAAATAAAAGTCTAACTATATATACACGCAAAGCAATCTTCATTGCTTTGATATTCAATAGTGATGTTACAAAAAAGTAAACAAATAAGGCACTACCATTCTATTAGTAGAGAAACTACCTGGAAATTCTCATTTATATACATTTAACATCTTGAAAATGAATACCTGAAAATATATTATTCATGTTAATAGAACAAACGCTAAAAACTTAAGCAACTTTATATCTGGACTTCTCTTAAGTTTAGCGCTGACAGTCCTTATCTCACCAAAACTGCTTTCACATTAAGGCACATTAAGACTGTCCAGTAAAATCTTTCTGGACAAATTCTGTTGCCTCTTCTCTACCTTTGCCTCTGTCTCTACATCTTTGGCTCCAGGAAGGAGGAATTAGGTGATGACAAACAAGATTCTGTCTAGAAATAGAAAAAATCAGAAACAAATGGAGCAAGTAAATAAATTAGAAGGTACAATTTAGCTAACAGCAACCATGGGTTTGTGAATAAATCATGTCAAATCAATCTAACTTCCTCCTAAGGTGGGAAAATGGATGTAGGTAAAACAGCAGCAGTCAGTGTCATGTAGCTTGACCTCAGGAAATCTTTTAGCCTGAGATATTCTCAAAAACAAACTGCACAATACTACAAGACTCCTGTAGCATTTGTGGAAAACTAACTAAAGAAACAGTCTCAAAGTGTCATTAATTATATACTTCCCAATAGCAAGTATCATTAATCAGAGTATCACACTGAGTTTATTCTTTCTTCAGTCCTTTTCAATAGTTTCATTAAAGGCTTAGAATAGTAAGGCTGAAATCGCTAGTTGGATGATTTACAATCCCCAGAAACTATGTGCAACCTCACCATATTTACAGGGATTGACAGAAGCCAGACAACATCATATAACACAGACGAGTCACAACATAAGCAATGCAATAGAAGTGCTTGTAAATGGGTCAATTTTGCTGTATTTTTATGTCAAGCATACAATATGTTTTGATCCAGAGCTGACAAACAAACTCTACACGTTATTAGTACTTAAATGGTTGGAACTCAACCTATAGTTGATTTAAAAAATACAGAGGGGACAAGTATCATACAATTATCTCCCCTTGAATTCCATAAAGAAAGCATCTTCATGTGACCTCTTCCTGTGTTACTGTCACCAAATGAATTTTGTGGAAGTAATTGTACCCGGCTGACTTTTCTGAAGTAAAATTTGGGCAAGAACGAAAATAGCCAATTGATACTAAAATTTTTGGCTAAATAATAAGTCTAAAACATGAACATGAGAACTGACTTTGAAAGCCTTATTAAAAAATACACAGCAATTAGATTTACTTTAAGAAATACAATATAATGCTTACAAGACATTCTTGTACTTTTTCTGCTTCAATTTTCTGTTTAATATTCTACTTCATCTGTGTTAGGCAAGCTCAGCAAAGAATAACTGTCCATTAACTAGTCTATTAATGACTCAAGAAATGAAGACCCTAATCATTACTACTACTTAGCAGAAGACAGAGCTCCTACTGACCTTTAATAACATTTATTCACTTGATGCAAAGTAGCAAAATTTGCATCAAGTAAACTGAAAAAGACCTATTAAACATTTTCATAACAAAACATTTTAAAAATGCAATCTGAATATAAACGTGACAGACAGTACAACTTGTTCACAGATATTCATATTACTTATAAACCAACTCTTTACTCTGTTAAAAAAGGCTTTTGAACTTCTCCCAGATGAAGACCCAGGGTCAACAAAATGGATGAAACACCTATAAAGAGAAAGGAGACAGAGTAACATTACCCTGCCATCTTGGATCTTCACTAAGGATCTTCTCAATCATTGCCTGGCTTGCTAAAATTCCCGGTTGCAGATCTGGAATGCCTTCACCACATCCTAGCTGCCCATTCTGTAATGTTTCCTGTGCCTGAAGTTCTCTGCAATGGGGAAAAGAAAGTAACACTACTAAACTCTATGGCTAGATAACCCTGTTTGTCACAAGTATAATCCTGTCCAAGTCTATCAAAATTCTGTCCTTTAATCCAGCTCTTAACATGACTAAATTGTAAAACAAATTAAATTCACTCTATTTCATACCATCACGTTTGCAAACGATTGGCAAACAAGTTGGCAAACAATTGTAAAGAATAACTATGTCGTACAAATCAAAGAGAAGACACGAAGGAATGCTAGCATTATGTACATGGACAACGTTTGTAACAGCAATGCCCAGCTGTACCTCTGTATGCTGGTGGGCTGACATTTTGAATCTGCTATTAATTTCTGATATTCCACTGCCACACAGGACATAGAAGAATTGAAAAAGATACAGAAAGGGCAATAAGGGTGATCAGAAATAAATAACGCCTCCTTATGAGGGAGAATTAAATACCAGAAGATCTTTGCCTTGAAAAAGTTATGACTGAAGGACGGTACAAAATATAACTACTGAATACTACATGATATAAAATTAGTTAAAGTACTTTTGGCTCACTGTAAGATTTTGCAAGAAAAGTTTGTCAAGACATTTGGAAGACCTAGTAACAAGCAACAGTCATTACGAGGAAAGGGAATCTCTTCTGCAACAACTGCTTTTCAAGTAAGCAACCACAAGCTTGCTGAAAGATCAAAATGACCACTATCAAACTAAAAGGTATTTTATTAGGGGGATGAAGCCTCTATCAAAAATCTGAGACAATTTTATTATACCATTGTAGTAAAATTAAGCTGTACAGAGTTTCAACAATGGCAAATCAGTACAAAAGACTGTAAAATAGAATACTATAGTATAATTATACTAGGCAGACTTTGGAGCAACGAAGAAACAAGGTGAGGAATCAAATACCAGAGGTGGCTCTGTAATACTCTATGAGAATCAAAGGCCTCTACCTTCAACTGGCACTTTCTCTAGATACAAATATTCAAGGAGCTTATTTCCAATACCAAAATACTCCTACTCAGGATCTCTGAAGAGGAGTTAGAAAGGTGTAGTTGTTTATAATGTAACTTGCTATGATACCATTTTCATATAATTTCAAGAACTTTCCAGACCCCTAGTATCCTCCAAGAAAGAAAATCTCAAAGGGAAGGGAAGACAGACCCAAAGCTAAGCCTAAAACCTTTGAAAGAGACAGAATATCTCATTTACAGATTCAGAAAAGGTGCAGGCAATGAGGAGGAAAACAGGTAAGTTACTAGAGTGCTTTTTCTTTAAGGCAGCTATGTAGAAGTCCAAGGCTATTCAGGGGAATAAAATTAAATCTCCATCAGCGATTCTACTGTCACGTCTCTGCTCTTCACTTAAAATGAAGAAACCCTAATATCTGTGTCCACTGTAGTGTAGAAAGACCACCACAAATAAGACCTCATTGTTTGGACTTCCTTATGAACGTCGGATGCCTGAAGTCAGGAGAAGCGATGGCACGTGGCTGTTTTTCAGAAACGGCAAAGAAGTTTGAGGCAGCCTAGTTGTAGGTTCAAGCTGTTAAACATAAGACTCCTACCACAAATGTCTTCAGCTCCTCCTGATGCTCTATACGTAGCAAATGATCACTAACAAATCATGCAGCGTATTAAAAGACATTTAGAGAATGCAGCTTGGTTTCAGTTTTGCTACACGTTGTTTCTTTATTCTAATACAATTCAGTATTCAGACCGATGTGGAATCGCACTGCATATGCCAAATGAGGAAAGTTAAAAAGAAGAAAAAGAAAAGGGACAGATGTCTTGCAGAAAAAGCATCAGCTAAGTAACTGAAGAAAGTCTTCTGGAAAGACAAGCTATATATAACTAAACAGTATATGACCAGGCAAGGTAGCAGTGAATTCTGTGGCAAAATATGAAATTAAATAATTGTGAAATTACTGAAAAGGCACTAACTTTACTAAAATTATTGTGACAGGGACCAAGAGATGGTTGGGAATAAGGGATAACAAAGGTTATGTACGGAATGTAAGAGGATGTAAGAGAGCGGTCATACCAGCTCAGATCAAATGTTCATCTAGCCTGGAATCCTGTCTCCAGCAGTGGCCAACAGCAGATGCCTCGGGAAGAGTATCAGAACAGGGAAAGTGTATAGTGATACTTCCCCAGAATGCTATTCCAGTGTCCAGTAAGGGATACTTGTGACCCTCCAATACTCTCTAAGAATTGCTATTCTTTCCTACTGAGAACATACAGACCACTTTCTATAGCAGGTTCACCCACTTATAATACCTTCCAACAACATGCTTAACTCCCAGTTTTTGCCACGGCTAAAATTCATACTTACCACTAACCTGACTCACAAAGCACCTTCTTTCAACAATACCTCAATTATACATTAAAGAGGCAGAAAATAATACTGATATCTTATATGTGAAATAACACAACATAATTAAAACCAAACAAACTGCAATATCAGTAGGCAAAATGTCAAACATAGAAGCTGAGAACCTGAAAGATGGCTTAACAAAATCATAAATTTGTGAATGTAAAAAACATGCAACTTTACAAGGAAGTAATGACAAAAGGCAGAGTATCTGGTCTTTTATCAGCTGTAAGAATTAAATATAAGGTTCTTAAATTGCAAGTTACGAAACCTTGGCATTTATATTTAGCAGTGTGCTTCTATCTGCTATCATGATGCACAGTGAATTGTATTCTTATGTTTAGTTACAGAAGCAAGTATATTTTTCATGCAAAGCATACTGCATTTTCTGGTACATGGTGATAACAGGCACGTGGTATTTCCTGCTAAACAGGCTGAAGATTTTGAAACAGTACTACCTTATATCATATACTGGTGGTCTAAGGTCGTGTGGACCATGAGCAAAGGCACAATGAATTCCATTCTTCACACAATGACCCCGGGCATCTGTTTCATGAATGCATGTTCCAGTCTTGTAATATCTGAGATGATACTTCCTTTCTGTATCCCCTGTTGTTCGATGCAGGTAAGGGCAACTACACAATAGAAAGGGAGAAGTTTGAGCATTTATTTGAGTTTTGTTTTTAATAACTTAATTCTGAATTATGCTGTATCTCTCATTAACTTATAACAAGCAACTTTACAGGATTCTTCAAACAAAAATTATCCCAAACAAAATACCACTACAAATCAGCTTCAGAATCAAAAACATTGATCTCTTAGTCTCTGCTAAAATAGTAAGAATTTATAGCAGGCTGGCTCACAAAGATAGTATTAATAAATCTAGCAAGGACCCCTGTAAGCCACATCATTTGAGCTAAGGAATGATATCTTCCATACTGATACAAACTCTAATAATTTCTACAATTATTTTTTTAATTGTCATCTAAAATCATGGGATACCAGAAGCATGGTGATTTTTTTTCCTGCCTGCTCCTTACAGACGTGGGACTTCTTGAACAATCTCAGGGCAAATTTAAAATTGCTACTGAAAGGAAGAGAATAATTTTTATATCAGCAATACATCTTTGCACATATATGAACTATTTTTTAGACACAACTATGTGAGTTATGGTCTGTACTTTAAGATGGCTAGCATCATGTATGGATTATAATTCCAGCTACTAATAGCAAAGAAAATTTTAAAACCCCAAAAATATATACACAGGGATGTCTGTTCTCTCTCAGTTTATTTCACTGTAATTCATTTTGGTCTCTGCTGGTTTTAAAAAAATACTTATCTCCAAAAGCTACTTTCCCCCATCCCAAAGTAAAAAGAAGCTGCACCAAAAAGCTTAGAGAGTGATACAGAACAACAAAGGAAAATTTCCATAGAAATATTTTACTTTGAATGAAGGGATAATAGCAAAGCATTAAATAGATTTTAAGGTTCATAAGAATTTATGGCAGTTTAAGCTTTATTTATTATATTCTAAAAAGGTTATTTATAAACTAGACTAAACAAATTCAATTGTTTGCAAATATTTACAAGTCTGGTATTTATATATTTACATCAAAATTATACATTTTTTCCTGCTGTGCTAAACACCTGCAGCTTGTGCAGACTTCCACGAATTGATATCGTTTATGATTTTTGAAAACCCAGATGCTTCCTTGTAGGACTTTAAAACCAGCATTTTGTTAAACAAGAGAAACGGGCTGCAACAAGTGATTCGTACCTATCTCTTTAAATCACAACAGAATTAATCAGTAGGAGGACTAGGTATACCAAATTCAGTGCTGCATCTCATTCTGTCACTGTAACATGGAAGACAGTCTACACTCAGGATCTGAAAGTAGGTCTTTCACACTTGGAAAGACAAACAAGATGCAATCTTTATTGGGCACATTACAGTGCCTCAGCTGAACTTTGTGAGAAATTCTTTGTGATGTGTGAATAGTACTGAGGCAGCCCCGCTGTTCTGCTACAATCGCTACCGATACAGAAAAATGAGAAAACCCACAAGAGTCAATTAGATACTTTTGCCAGCGCTAGTCCTGTACAGAACTCTAAACAAGAGAAAATGCAATTTGAGGCTATATTTTTGTAATTGATAAATGCCCCACCACTAGCAGAATCTTTGAGGGTGTCAAATGTTTCCATTTTCCCAGCAGACTGTTCGTTACAAACTCTAATCCTTCACCCATATATGTACACCTCACAAAGGTGAGAATACTCTGTCATATTCTTATGCATAATATTCACACCTCCATTGTCATCTACTTAAGTTTGCTCATTCCTGTTGGAAACAAGAATTAAATGTCTTATCTTCTATGCAAGAAGCGTACAGGTATTTACATCCAATGCTTGTCTCTAGGTCCATGGTTTCTCATCAGAGGGCAAACATTTTTGCTTAAATATTTGCAATTTTCCCCTAGTGAAATCACCTTGTCAGTAGAGGTCCCCCCAAAAAACCCAAGACCAACCAAATGTTGAAGCCTTCAATTATTTTTAAATCACTGTTTAAAAATCACTGGTTTTGGCTTTTTTTTTTTTTTTTAAGATAATTCAGTGGAAAATAGACACAACTTGTCAGACAAGCTTGTATGCAACGTGAGAGAAGGAGAACTACTCAGATCACAATTTTTCCCACAAAATGACAAAACAGATTCCAAAGACAAGCTGGGAAAGAAATATAAACTGTGTCACAAGACTCTTAATTCTGCTGAATTAAATCTAGGTTTGTTTGGCCCAAAATTCAATACCTGTGCCATCAATAGCTAATGAAATCTGAATTTTATTGAAAACACAGCTTTACCACGCATTTTGCTAGCTGCCTAAAGAGTCCCGTAACAGGTGAAGTTCTCCTCCGCAAACTAATAGAATGCTTTAATGAAGCTACCCAGTGTGACTTGGGACAATTTGTTACCAGAATTTTGTCTAAGACTTATAAAGAGCTAGATAAGGTCTACTTCTAAAGGTGACTCGGGGGGACTACGCAGCATGTGAACCTCAAAGAGCAAAAACAATGACACCAACTTTGCATGTGTCTGTTTTACATAAAAATATGTTATTCATACAATATCACAATAAAACAGATGCTATTAACCACAGACTAGGATCATGGTAGGATCATTAGTCAGAAAGGCAAAAACTCCTAATAAAAGCAGCTTTTAGATGGCAAATAGTGCTTATTCACACGTAGTATGAAACTAAGCCAAGCCACTGAAATACACACAGAACAGATCTTCTACTCAACCTTTAACAATGTACAGGGATGTTAGATCTTACCTTCACTTTATTAATTAAATATTTTAATGGAACATAAATGATTGTAATACATAGCTTTAAACAAGAGTAGCATTTTGATTTAAAATGGCTGATTTTTAATTTTTATTGGATTATTTGGCTGCAAACCGATAAACTGTTCCCATGTACCATAGTTTGGTACTAGGGTTGTTCGGACATCACTTATTCCTTAGGAACAACATTGTTATTAAGGAAAAAAAAAAAAAAAAGTTGTTGTCAGGCAGAATAAGAAATCTACCTCATGGCCCCTATTTCTACAGCCATCTCCCAGCTTAAAATAACTACTGAATCTTAAGTTGGTTATCATGAATCAGTAAAGAACATTACTCTGCATTTTTAAGTTCTATTGGAGTCTATACACGACATTTAACTATTGAAATCAGCTTTGCTTTCTGCATCCAGATCTCATAAAGTAAAACTGTCATTAAGTTATTCAAAGCAGATGCATATACCATAAAACAGAACATATATTCACAAAAAAATAAAAGGTTAACTGATTACTAAAATGTGGGCTCTATTTCCTTTTCATGCTCTTCTTAATTCACATCATAAACATTCCAAAGGCGTCTTTTAAGGACAAAATAGTTCCAGCTTAAAGGGTAATGCCAGATGTTCTTAAGTGTATAAAAACAACTACATAGTTCTACTTCTGTTAAACCGTGAGACACTGACTTATTTTTTCCTATGATTACCTGAAGTGCTCTTCTAATAGTAGGCTTCCGTAATTCATTCACTCCTAGAGTAGCCTTACATTACAGATACTAGCATATCCAAAACAATCTTCTCTTTCAGAATTTTACATCAGTTGACTACAATGGTTGGAAAACACCTCAGATTAAAAGAAAAGCATCACCTATTCTTACTTGAAAGGAAATTGGGAGGAACATTATTCACTGCTCAAAATATATGCCTCTAACTCTGCAAGTAATCTAGTCTTTCTCACAGGCCCTTCCCTAGAAGAGATTGTTTTCATTTGCTAACATTAGAAAAGTTCTTTAAATTTTGGGGTTTCCTTTCATTCTAAGTTGAACTTTGGAAATAAGTATCTCAGTCAAGCCTGGGCAAAACCAGCCATTTCTACTTTAACTCCTTAAGAGTTAAAGAGTTAACTCCTTTAACTCTACGCAAAAGAGTATGCTCTTGACAACAATTATGGGTGTCATCACTCTACCTTTCTTACTAGTTATCGCCTAACAAACTGCATTAACCCTAACCACATATTCAGATAAGAGGAAGAGAGAAACAGGCACATAGATAAAAGCCAAAAAAGTACCAGCATGATGTCACACATAGCTTAAAACAAAGATCTCCTGGCACTAGTGTTTATAACCTATAAGAATCTGAAGTTGCTTCAAATTTTAGAATTTAAATAAATTTTAGGCAGAAGACAAAACAGGGTGAAAAAATTCTCTTTTGCTGAGTTCTGCTGTAAGGATGTCCTCAGAAATGTTTGTGTTTTCCTCCATTTTTTTCTCCTGTCAATACAGATATGCTCTGGCATTGTCTATCTTGAAGAAAGTTACTTTTGACTTGTCTTGCCTTTCCCAACTACTTGCCTCACATGCCTTTTCTCTTCTACCTTAACTTCTATCGGCCAACAACTGATTGCAATAATAAACTGCAGTTCTAGCCACCAGCTCTCAGGATCTGACCTAAATTAAGGCTTCCACTGTTCAGCTGAAACTTCTCTCACAAACGTCCCCAATAATTTTACGTTATAACCGAGTTAAAAGAACAGACTCCCATTTTCTCTACTCGCATCTATCCTCATTTTCTTAATTTATTGTCTGCTTTACTCAGCTTTTCTTCCATTGAAACATCCTTTACCTTTGTTTATGGCAATTAATTTACATTCACTTTTCCTTCTCAAACCCCCCTGCAGCTTATCTTCCAACTTCAACATTCTCTTATGCCTCTGGTGAGGGGTCTCACAGGATTCCAACCTTGGTCCCTGCTCTCATCCTTCTACATCTGGGCAATTTCACTGCAAACACAAACTTGAAAGCCACCACCTCTTTGCCGATAACTCCTAAACCTATCCATCTAATTCAAACTGTAAGCACAACATGCTAAAACATAGGTATGAATCTTACTACTGGTCTTATTTCTGGCAAGTCCTCTGTACTTCCATTATGTCAGACAATATAATCACCCAGTTTGTCATTCAGGCTCCTAATCAAGGAGTTATCTTCAGCAACAGTAGGGGACAACCTTTCCAATCCAATTGCAGCAAAAAAGATTTCCATCTCACATCTCAGTTAGTGAAATACCTCCTCTTATTTGCTTCTAACAATTCAATCTTGCCCAGCTAATATCCTTTTAAAACATTGCTTCCTTTTTCCACCTTTAGAATCAGTATCTATCACTCAATAATGAAAGGTCAATTTCTGACGCCAACCAATCCGCCAACCAATGACATAAGCATCCATTATCCTTGCTTGTTGATTTTCAAAGAATTGCTCATGCTGCCCCAGGACTGGCAGGGGTGCTTTGCAAAAACCTAAAAAGATAACTAATTGTTTTCTGTTAAATCAACCCTTAGAGACATTTTTTGTTGTTTGTATTGCTTAGGCATAGTACTCAGTATTGTCACACTGCCCAGCGCATTGTTGTTGTTTACCTTCTCTTACCTCTTATTTAGTTTGTAAAGCCTCTGGGAAAAATCCACCTTTTTCTTCTGTGACTACGGCCTATAACACAAAAGATACCTGATCCGTGACAAGTGCTGCTATACATTACAGTAACCAAAATAATTATTCTTCAATTTTTGAAACAGGTGGCCAGCATAACTATTTATTTCCTGTTTGTTTTCCTTCCTTGCTTCCATCACTGCAGATGAAGGTAGCTCTTCTGACGTATGACCACAATACACCCAGCTCCTCTATATATGCCAGATTGTCATACTGTACCATTTGCTCAGTCTCATCTCCACAAAGCTTCTACCCCTCCCCAAGTTCACCGAAGATCGTCTTTAGCCTTCATCTAGAAGAGACAGATGTCCATGGAAATGCAAACACTAACAGGCTAGCCAGACAACTAACAGCAAATTCTTTCCTTTGTTTTTTCTCAGTGTAAGCATCACAAAACAGTCATTCTCCTCTACTACCCATCACTCTTCACAAAACGTACATAAGTTTAAAATCTTGAAGGCACCTGTACAGTACAGTTTGCACCTACTGGTCAATTTCTAAGTTGTCAAGAGAAAAAGGAAGCGCAAATGTAAAAAAAAAAAAAAAAAAAAAAAAAAAAAAAAAAAAAAAAGTTGCAGCAACAATACTAGCACTAGCGTGCTGGAACAGCACTAACAGAAAAACTGTTTCTGCTTTACAGATCCTTACAATGCAAAGTCACAGTTCTATGACAGCTTAAATAATACATGCTCATATAAAGATATATGTGCCAAAACAATGACAAATCACTTATAGAAATCTGTCTTCAAACAAACTACAGCAGGATTCTATTGATATTTTTGCTAAGGAGAAATTAGCATATTTCCTTAATGACACTGATAATACTATAAATACCTAGGACTGAAAGAAAACACTTACTCATCTCCATCTGGGCAGATTCCTGTAGTCTCATCATATTTTGTACAATAAACATCTGGACTGTAGTTAAAAGTCCCATCACGCCTTCGTATAGGTCTACGACGACGCTGATTTAGGAAATGCCAATGAAAACAGGTAAATGGTCTGTGCTGGGTACACTTGTGCTGCAAAAATAGGGGGCACTGCTCTGTCCTAAATTCCTTTAGATACCTAAAAAAATTAAACTGTGTTACAAGTTTATCTTATCGGAGGCACACTTTTACAGTATTAACAGGGCACTTGACAATTCAGCGCATATAGCCCATGAGAAATTGTACAAATGTACCCGCATACCACTGTAGTTCCTGTGCACAATTTACTGTTTAGCTGATGAATACAAGTGACTTGATTTTTTATAACAGATGCATTACTAATAAAATATAGTGGAATAGTTGACAAATTATATTTTGCTTTGTAACTAAACTAAAGTTGAGCAAATACATTAATTTAAAAAGCACAGTATTTAGAATATTGTCCTAAGTAAACCAGCAGAGATTATAAATTCAACAAGTTACTTGAACGAGCATTCATATTCATACCATACAAAATAGTCCTACAAAGGCTATTTTAGCTAAATACCACATCGAATTTAAACATTAGTCCTTAATCACAACATTCCCAGAATGTGGACGTACTATATAGAAAGTTAGAGGGTTCAAAGAGCTTTATGAAGGTTATCAGGAGGCATGAGAAGAAACATAATCTAGCAACTCTTAATGTTTGTGTTGAGACAGGCCAGACTGGGCTCTACCGTGGCATTTGTCAAAGGAGGTAAGACAGCACTTTGTCCTGTCTCAGTTTATGTAACTTTTAGCAAATTTCACAAGTTCATTATGTCACTAAAGTTATGGAATATATGCAGAGGAAGGGGTACATAGGGGCTTTGATGAAGAACCTTAAGAGTTCCCAGAGGTCTCTAACAGGATGTAGGATGTTTCTCAGGCTACAAAGCAACTGAAGATATAGGGAAAGGAAATTATTAGAAAGAGGAAGAATGGGTATCTTGTAATTCCCAGTTGCTTATATTGGCACATGGGGGATGTAATGATGCAGAGTTATGAAGCGACATTTTAAGTTCAGAGAAGAATCTCTATTCGGGATTGGGGGAAATGTCAAAAAACAAACAAACAAACTTTTTTTGTACATTAAGCATTGTAACAGTATCGAGGTGAGTGCCTACATTTGCATGGTCTTTCCGAGAATGTTGGAAACATGGAATCATAGAAGAGATGATACCGGGGATGAGAGTGAAGGAATGCCACAATTAAGTGATAAATTATTCTGCATTTGTGGGGTGCACAAGGTCCTACATCAGATGGGCTGACTAGCGCTAGAGGGCTGCAGGGACTTTATAAACCGTATCAGAGCATACGTGAGCTGTCTTTCAGCACGGGAAGGTCTGCAAAAATTGTCACGGAAACGTCCCAAAGACTTAAGCTGCGGCTGGCTACGCAACACTTAAAAGACGCGGAAGGACTGCTGTCACAGCTTGGAGAGGGCGATGAGGGGCTCGGGATGCCGGAGGGTGACCGTGCAGACCAGTGCGGCACGACCGCAGGAGCGGATACAAAGCGCGGAGAAGCGCTGCGGGCGCTGTACAGTCAGCCGTGCCCGAGCCGCCTCTATTCGTCCAGCACAGAACGCGGCTTCCCCCCGCACGGCGCCTGGGGCCGGAAAAGGCGGCCGGCGGAGGCCGGCCAGGAACAGGCAGCATCCCTACAGACCTGTCGCCAATACAGGAGGCCGCGCGGAGCAGGCCTGTCAGCCGACCGGGCCCTCCGCCTCTGCTCCCGAGGCCCTCCCCACGTGCCGCTGGGGCCCAGGGAGGAGGACGCGGTACCTACGTATAATGCGTCGGCTGCTCCGTCTGCGGAGACCCCCCGGACCCGCCGCCCCGCGACACCACTTTCGAAACCGACGGCATCTTCCCCAGCGGTCCCAAGAACGCACGCGCAGTCCCGTCTCGCCGGCCCCGCCCCACGAGCGCCCGCCCGCTGCCCGCGCAGCCCAGCAGCCCCCGCGGCCGCGCCGCTTCGGCAGCGCGTGCCGAGCCGGCCCAGTCGCCGCCAGCGCTCCGGGGGGGCCCTGGGTCGAGCACGCTCTTGGGCCCGGCCCACCCGTCCTCCGGGGCTCGAGGGGGAAAGGACACGCAAAGACTCCGCGGCGAGCTTCAGCGCGCGGCCTCGTACGCCCTGCTTTTAACAACAACATGCTACGAACAGTTTTGCGACTTTTACCACCTGCAAAAGAAGGGACTGTACTTTGAGAATGGCTTCGCAGGTACAGAGTCTTTATTAAACACTTAAATCACATCATCCGAAAATAAGGCACACGAAAAGGGGCAGCCCTTTATTTCCTCAAACAAAGCAGCGTGCTGCTGGGTTCACGGAACATAGAGAAAGAAAACTAGTCAGAGAAACAGCTTAGGTCAATATAAATAAAATCCAGAATCACTTCTATTTGCCAGAATGCCCCCATGCGTGTACCTCACAACATTCTACTGTAGTAAAAGTGGAATCCCAAGACAAATCTGGTGGCAGCATCAAACCAACTGTAGACACTTAGCGGGCATCACCTGGTTAAGCTACAGGGACTCCACTGCAAAACTGACAGCCACGGTGGTGCACGTTGTTCAGAGGTTAACTAACAGTACTGGACAAACATGACACTAAGTCACTTTTCTCTGTAGCTCCAGCCTGTCTTACTAGATGCTGCTGTATTTGGGGTTTAGGTTTGTCTGGAAGTTTTGGGGATTTTTTTGGTGGTGGTGGTTTGGTTTTTAACCAGGAATTTCAAAAGCACAAGAACAGTTTTACATTTTTACATTTAAAAACTTAAACCCCCATGCCTTTTAACTTCTAAGGCAACTAAATTGTATTATGCAGTTTAGATTCCTCCTCTCCAAGAAAAGTCTCCAGAATATGCAAGTTTGAATATCTATGAATCTGTAGGCAAAACTAGATACTACATCGCTCAATGAAACTAGGGGTTTCCTCTCAAATAAAATGCAAGCCAATCACTTCAACTCCCTGCAAATAACCTCTCCTGAGTAATGATCACCTAAACCAAGCATGCCTAAAAAATTCTGGTCCAGAACGCAACCACAGACTTTGGATTAAGTTGAAGAACATAATGTCTATGCTATTTAGAAGAATTTAAAAAAAATTAAATCAGAAAACAAATAATCACAGCTTAATGAATCATACACTTACAGTTGTCTCCAATGTAAGATGAACATATTCTATGACTAGCAAAATGTCAAATGAAGGTCACCTTCAGCAGCAATTTTACAGACTTACAGCTTTGATACTTTATTAATAATACAATGTGCATCTAAGAAAAATCATCCATGGAAAAGAGGTGGGTTGTCTAAAACGTATCTTCAAATGCAAGTTGATGTGCAACACGACCTGTTCACCCCTACTGTGCAATGCACAAAGAAACCACTCCTCGTGCTACCAGTGTAAATTACTAAACTAAGACCAGCACGAAGTGGCACGATACATGAGAGAATCAAGCTTGCAAGCTACGTCTGCCGACAGGCTGAAGAAACAATTTTTCCCACTGAAGTGCGAGTATCGCTCTTAGCCAGGCGCACGCTAGCAAACTTTTGGCAGCTCTTTCCCTGCCGCCGCACTCCCGTCCTCTCATTTCTCCTGCGGCTGCAAGGAAGAGTTGCTTTTTTGGGCGGCATCTAAAGAGTCCACGATCTGACCGGAGAAAATCGCTTCCAGCCGCTCATCAATCTCCGTCTTTTCCCTGAACACGCACCAGAGCAACAACCCAGTGCACAGCAGACTGAGAGGCAGCACCTTCACCCACGACCTCTCGTGGTCGCTCCCCAGGGACTGGCTGACGCTCCACGCCCGCGGACTGGCCTTGCTGGCGGAGAAGGGAACGGCTCCCTCTCTCTCCGGATCCGCGCCTGCCGCGCCCTCGGGGCCCCGCCGCCGCGCCAGCCACCTTCGAGGGCCAGGCAGGCACAGGGAGCGCTGCGCCCTGCAAAGACACACGCGTCAGAGGCGCGGACACGCCGTCGCCACCCCCGGCTCCGCGCCCGCCACCTCACCGCCAGCGACCCAGCGCCCAGCTCATCCCGGCACGCGCCCGTCCCAGCCCGCCTCCTCCCCGCGCCTCCCGGAAGCGGAAGGGCGGGCGCGCCGGCAGCGGCAGGGTCACGCGGCGTCGCGGTCACGGGCCGAGCCGGCTCAAGCTGCCGACGGCGGGCACTCGGCGGTGGGAACGGCGCTGGGCTGCTCACGCTGCGCGCCGGACGCCCGTGGGGGCTCGCGCACCGGACGGGAGGCGGCGCGCTCGGCCTCCGCCAGTTCCCAGGGCAGCGCTTCCACCACAGCTGGCGGTGGAAGGGTCCGTTTGATGCCCCAGGACACAGACAACGGTCACCTATTTCCCGAACGCCGCTCTTCCCTGGTGGCGATCCGCTGTTTCCATGGCACCTTTCCCTCAGATCCTGGGCAGTTCTCCTTTATCCACCCGCTATGCAAGGATGACATCAATGTCTGACCGCAGCTAGGGGCAGCGGTGCATTATGCGCGGCTGTGGCAAGAAAAACGTAATTTATTTTTCTGCTAAAGCCTTAACAGAAAACATTTCGGCATGCAGGTGGAAGAACATGTTGTATGCAAGGTGCAATACTGAGAACATCTTACAGCATTGGTCTTGAACGATTCTGTATTTACAGCACTAGTTACCGTGCTTGATTAACAAAATAACAAAACTGGGGCTGGAGGCACAGAGTCCATAAGCCTGTGCCCAGTGCTGGCCTTAGCAAAGGACTTTTACAGATGTTCTTAGAAACTAGCCCGCTGTTCTCGGTAATGGCAAGCCCTCACTCCACTATGATCCCGTCGCTTTAGGGAAGAAATCCAGAAAGTCAAGAATGCTCGCAGAAGGTAAATCATCTTAATGCCACGATACACATTCAACTTGCTTGACATTCACTATGAACTTGCTCTCTGCCTCCCAAGTTTCTTCATACAGTGTCATTCCAAGTTCCCGTATCGCCGTGCAGGTGCTCACCATCCGTTGGCCCATTAAGAAAAGTCCCTGCAGTTTCCAGCTTGTGACTTACATATTCAACAGTGGTATTTTCAGCTAAAATATTTAAGACATCAGTTATTTCTGCTTTTAAACACCAAAACATGTTTGTCACAGAATTCACTAAATAGTTTTTAAATATGCCATCTGGAGTAAGCTGTGAATTCTGCTTTTGATAATACAGTTCTAATCTGCAATAAATAAATGAATTACCAAACAGACAGAGACACTGTTCAATTTACGTAGTTAATAGTTTAAGCTTGAAAGTTTTCCCTAGAAAAGAAAGTCACCAATTAAAAAAAAAAAAAAAAAAAAAAAAAAAAAAAAAAACCAAAAACACAAAATAATTTTTTTACAACCCACAAAATTCATTAAAAAAATATCTG
>JANIJG010023828.1:0-18085 GCA_024611175.1 Megaceryle torquata | reverse complement strand
CACCGCTGTCCCCCCTCCCTCCACACCCCCCCTTTCCGACATATTCGAGGAGGGGGGGGGGGGGCGGGGGGGGAGAAAACACCAACAACAAAAAAAAAAAAAAAAAAAAAAAAAAAAAAAAAAAAAAGCAATGAAAATAGACAACCCCTCCAGACTCAAATTGCTCCAGACCTGTGCGATGACATCAGGCAGAGCAAGAAGTGTGAAGTGCTGTGGTCGGGAGACTTGTGATTGTGAGCTCATCTAATAAACAAGAGAAAGGTTCTTGCCACTGCAGTCTCTGAGCAGGACCTTCCATGGCTGGGTAATAGAGGAAGCTCCTGGATCATGGAGAAATAGCAGGGGGTAGTAGGAGTAAGTCACTGGCATTTCCAAAAAACATAGTCCTGAAGAGTGAAAAGCAGGTATTTTCATGGTATTTGAGACCATTCTCATCTGTGCAGGGTGGGCAAGCAATGCTCTTGCATCAGGATTCTCCATAGCATTGGTGAGTGACATTTACAGCCTGAAAGCAGAAATCAAGTTTTTGTGAAAAAGTCTGTTTTTGAAAGATTTTCAGCCTGAGCAATTCACGGTTTGGATTATGCAGAGAAGCTCCAGGTAAGCACCTAAAATCTGTCAAAACAAGCAGACCTAGACTCTCAAGGCCAGTGCCCACAGCTGGGTACCAGGATGTGCAGTTTGAATCTGCATTTCTGTGGCCAGCTTGGTAGGTTCAAGCAAGGCAACATAACCTCCCTGACCACACACCTTCTCCAGTTTTGCCCTGGTTGGACAGAGACACAAGTACTGAGCATCACTGCCAACATGGCAACAGCCCTCAGGCAGTCTGACCCAGAGAGCCACCAATACATTTTGAGCCATGACCAGTTGCCTTCTAGAAATTCCTGGCTAGATCATGCCAAAAGATCACCCACGGTCGACAGATTTAGTTCACTGTTGTGTCAGATGACTCTGTCCACAAGCCAGGGTGACTTCATAGCTGGTGTCAGCATGGGGACAATCACCATGTGCTCAGAGAGAAGTCCACAAGCCAAAGAGGTGCCTTTGTGCAGCAAAACTGTTTTCACTCAGCTTAAGTCAAGCAATGAAATATTCATAGGACACTAAAGCAGTGGGCTCACCGGCCGCCTTCTTATGGGAATTCAATAATCCTGGAGACAGCCTTAATTCAATATTCAAAAAGCCTCTTTCTCTCTCTCTCCATCTCCCTGCTGTCTCTTTGGGTTCAGAGATCTTTTCAGAAACCTCACTTTTATGTGCTGGCCGCATTAGTGGAGAGAGAATGGTGGAGAGCAACAGGGGGAGAAGGAGTGGGAATGCAAGGATAGGGACCCCAGTTTCTGGTCCCTGAGTAGCCTGGTGATGACCCCAGCCAGTTCTACCTCAAGGCACACCTGCATGGCTTTTTTAGGGATCAACCCAGACATGGCTGGTTAAAAGTCAATTCTGGTCCAAAAGATGTGTAGCTATGTGGTTCTGTGCTCCCACCAACAGACCCCCCAGGAACAAGTCTGCCTGGCTCAGCTGTGGACTGGGGCCCCTTCTGGCTTAGCACCTGTCCTGTGAAAACACCCTAAACAGCAGAGATGGAGCCTTTGTCCACCAGTGTGTACTGGAAATTGGGAAAGTTGGCCCTAGATGCTCATGAGGGGTAAAGCCTCCATGGCTCCAATGACGTGGGTGTTGCTCATGTGGACATTCATCCTCACCTGGGGTGAGGACAATGGATACTGGAAGGGCTCCAATGAGCCATTTCAGTGCTCCTGGCTTGCCCCACTGTTGCTATAACTCTCAATCCCTGTTCTGGAAGAGCAACACTGCCATCCTCTTCCCCATTTCAAAGGCAGCAAAGACCAATCTGTGAACCTCTTGCCAAAGGTCATATTTTGGGTGGAATTGCACTAAGCTAATCTCCAGAAGCCAATAGTGACACACAGCTACTCCATGTCAGGAGACAGGCACTGCTTCATGCTGCAGCCAGGTGGGAGAGAGCTGTAGCTCTGCTGGTAGGACCTTTCTGCCCATTGTGGGGAGGGCTAATACTCAAAGATGCAACCAAAGCTCCTCCAGCCATTGAAGGCCCAGGAGACTGCTTGCTGCTCTTCTGAATGCAAAAGGGGGGGGCACCAAAGGATACAAGCAGCAAGAGGTGGCTTTGCATACCATCCAGTGGTGCTACAGGTTTGGGATATTGCAGGTGCTGAAGATTCACGTGGTTCAGAAAAATCCGGGGAAGAAAGTCCCCCACAGTGACCCACCTGTCATCTATAGCTTTGGATGGCAATGCTCTACACGCATTGCAGCAAAGAGGAGATTCAGAAGAGCAACACTTTTCCAAGCACTTAGTGAGATATTTATCTCCCTCATAGGATCCTTTCCCAAAGAGTATTTAAAATCAAATTTACTCCACTATGCATTGGTTATTTCGTTTATTCTGGCATTCTTCTTCTGTCACGAATGTCCTCGAGCAGATGAGTTTCAACCTTTTGAAAACCTCTTTATTAGCATTTGATCTTGTCAAGCTCTTTTTATAGACACTCTTTAAAGTTCAGTGGAAGCCACCTAATGGCTACCCACCACACTGGGGTGTGCAGGCAGATACCAGCTACCTGGGGCAGAGCACAGTCCCCGTGCAGGAGGCTCCAAAGCACCAACAATAGACAGAAACTGGGAGAGATGCACAAAAATTGGTTCCACATTCACATCCCAGGGTGAGGATGGTGAGCTCTGCACTGCTCTGAGCTGCTCCCCATCTCCAAGACCAGATGGGAGCCCTCTGGGGAAGAGAAAGAGGCTTCCTCCCATTGTGGAGAGGGTGGCTGGGTGCTTGGTGGATGCCAGCACCCTTGCCTGGGGGCTGTGATGGTGCATCCTGCAGAAGCAGAAGATGATCAGAATGCCCACAAGTCCTTTCTCACCTTCTACAAGGGTCTGGCATTAGCAGCCAAACTGCAGCAGGGGCCTGATGTGCTACTTCTTTTTTCATAGGAGTGGAATAAAAAGAAATTGATTTCTTTCTTCTTTATTCCAGCATCTCCAGGTCTGATGCTGCTCATATAAACACAGTGAAGATCCTCCTTCTTCCTGTTCATCCTTTATAGATTCTGGTTCCAGCTGTACTTGGATTTTTTAAAATTATTTTTTAAACACTTTCTGGCAGATCACCAGTCCCACAGATGACTATTTTGGAGCAGATTTCTCTGTGCATTTGGAGCCAGTGCAAGTCTCCTGATGGACTCTCAGGAAGTCCTCACCTCTCTGCTGGTGCTCCAGGTACATCCCAGCCCTGTAATCCCATAACACTTTCTACCCCATCTGACAATGGTTTGGGGCAACCCTCTCCCCTTTATGTCTTCAAGCCAGATGGAACAGCTGGACCACATCTCCAAAAGGACACAAGGACCTCCTGTTTCTAGGGCACCTGAAGTCACTCACTACATGAAGACAAGAAGTACACCCAAAAGGAGCTGTACAACCCCCCTGTAAATACAACTATAGCACCACAGCATCTGCATGCATCCAGGCTGGAGAGGTGAGGCAGGTATTTTATCCCATGGCAACATGTCACTGTAGGTACATACCAGCAATTGAAAAACTAGGTGTTTTACAATAAATAGCCATGATGAATCTTGGGTTTCTCCAGATTTTGTGTCTTATATTTTGACTCCAAGTTTTAGAGGTCTAAGATAGGCCTTTTCTGAGCTTGTGGTGTTGACTTTCATGACAACTCTTGTTGAACATCAGAATATTTTTGATGGAAATCACAGACCACATTGAGAGTGGAAAGCAGAAATGTACACTGAAGTTTCATTTGGGAAAGCAGATTATAAAGCGGGTCTAAACAAGGTTACACAGGAGATGTGGCAGAGCAGGGATGGGATACGGGGTCTTACAGTAAAGCCCCCCCCCCCCCATTCCCTTTCTTCTCAAGGACAGCTTGAAAAACCTGAAGATTTCCCTTTGCCCAAAGCATCTGTTACTCCATAGCTCTTGGGCTGATGGTGGGTGAAGGACCAGCTCTGCTCCCATGCAGCAATGCCTGCCAGGGTGTTCTTGCAAGCCTAGATACTCCCTTGATAAAGTGCCCCCCCCGCCTCCTCCCCAAGGTAGAACCACCCACAGACCCATAAGCCTTCCAAGAACTCATCTGCAAGGAATAACGTCACTGATGGATGTTGCCTGTCTGCATGAATTGTCTGCCAATAGGTCACAAATTACTCAGATGTGTCCATTATCCCAAATTATTCCCTGATTCACACAGGAGCTTACGCAAGAGCTCCTTGATTAGATTCCTTGGTATCTAACACCCTGGCTCATTGGCCTGACCTTCTCATCCACGTAAGTCTCCAGGTCATAAAGCATTCTTATCCAAAATCTTGACCTTATGTTTAATTTTATCACCATTGACGTTAAAGAAGGTTAATTAGGCTCATGCACACACTGGAAGTTAAGCTTTCCTGTACCAGGGCATCTGTGCATTTCCCTACACTGAGTGATGACCTGAATTCAAGGATGCCTTTTCCCTGGCTTCAACAGGCTTTAGCTTGGCACACACGTAATTCCTGGAATCGGTTCTCCACAATTGACAAGGATGAATCAATCATTTGCTTTCTGAACATGTTCCACAGAATTCCCTCAGCCTTCAACACACTGGCAGGGTTTCCCACCAGAAAATTAGTTGGCTCAATAGTTCTTGGGATAGCAAGCACCCTGAGTACAGTTCCTGCCTGGAAACAAATGGATTTAAATACTCCAAGCGAACTTTCATGGAATGGCCTTTTTCAGCAGTTCCCCAGCCTTGGTGAGAATCAAGGTTTGTAGGCAGAGGGTAATTGAGGAGAAGGAAGTGTGCACATGGGTCAGTGCATGGACAGTCTAGAGAGGGATTTTACAGGTTCAGCAGACCCCTAGGTACCTCAACTCACCTGGGTGGTTCCATGGAAAATCCCTGTAGTACTCAGGTTGAATGCACCTCACCTCAGATCTGTGTAAGGTTGGTTGGTTTGCTTGATTGTGTAAAGCAAGCAAATCTTCCAGGCTCCCACTCTGATGAGTGACAAGATGAGCAAGAGTTCAGTCCAGAAGTTATCCCAGGCATCTGAGGTGACTGGCTTAGATGGGATGAGTCACTCTGTTGCTCATTCAGTCCTTTGGCCATCAAAAGATCTTTGACAACAGCCTTAACTGCAACAACTAGCTTTTGGATGGCTGAAGTGAATCCGACCCCCTGATGCCAACCTGTAGCTTTACACATCTTCCCTGCTTTCCAAACATCCCTGTCTCCGAGATCCACTTCCATGCATTATCCTTCAGAGTTGAGAATAGAAGAAATCACTGTCAACAAACATGCAGAAGAGGAACCAGTTAAATGGGGCAAACATCATTTGGCACTGCCCCCACAGTTGGATGCTCCTGACAGTAATGGGGACTTCCCATGACATCTACTGCTTCACTTTTTTCCTCTTCAGGAAGGAGTTTCCTCAGGTCTTCCTAACTCTTTTGCTGCAGCTTAAACCAATCCCTTCTTGCCTATTCCTCAAGTTACAGTTTATTCCTTCTCTGACATTGTGTGGTTTTGGAGCCCAGTTTTATACCTCCTCTGTTGTCTTTGCTCTTGGTGAAACTGCCCCAGCTCCTTGCTCTCCCCATGCTGGCTAGTTTTTCCATACTTACAGGATAAGATTTCAATGTTTCTGAGGCAGATGAAAACATAAGTTCCTGACAACTCACAAACTGATTGTCAGCATCCAAACCAGAAGCCCAAACTCCAGTGAATTGACTGGGATCAGTCCTGCAGAGAAGGACTTGGGGGTACTGGCAGGTAAAAAATTCAGTATGAACTAGCAATGTCTGTTTGCAGTCCAGAAGCCAATCTGTCACAGCTACTTCACCAGCAGCACAGACAGCAGGTCAAGGGAGGTGATGCTCCCTCTCTGCTCTGTTCTCATGAAACCTGACCTGTAATGATAGCACAAGGGCTATCAGCTTTAAACTAAAAGGGATATATAGGGAAGAAATTTCTTAAAGAATTAAGACCAACCCTCTTAATGAGGGTGGTGACAGTGAAAGAGGTTGCCCAGAGAAGCTGTGGATACCCCACCCCTGGAACCATTCCAGGTCAGGCTGGACAGCATTTTGAGCAACCTGCTCAAATTGTAGATGTCTGTGTTCCTTGCAGGGGGGTTAGACTAGGTCTTTAAAGGTCCCTTCCAACCCAAACCATTCTATGATCCTCAGACCATGATTTAGACTTTGACAGATGGCTCTACTTTCCTAATTATGCCCACCTCTAAAGCCTAGTAGGGAAGGTGGGTGGGGCAGGGGATCTGCAACACCTCTGGCAAGCATTATCACACCAGCTTGCATGCCAACAGTGGTCTGGAGAAGCTCAACATTGGGTCAGGTGTAGGCATTTATGTAGGGACTTAATTCAGAGCATGTTTGCAAAGAGGAATTAATAATTTTTGCCTATCTTTAATTGTTGAACACTGCCTCACTCTGCAAACTACTCATGAATAGATGACAACTTTCCCTAATTTAATCATTAGTCCTAATTATTCACTCCATCTCTCCTATTAATAACATGCAGTCAGCAGACTGACAGTAAAGGGCTCCCTGCAATTATTTTGCTTGGTGAAGTTTGAAGCACAAGCTGCACCAGGTATTTCTGGTGGGGCACAGGCTGCACAGCACATCTCTGTCTATCCAAAAATCCTAGAATGGTATTGCTGGTGACAACGTCCCGATTTGCCAAACAAACACACAACAAAAAGGCACTGGTGTCCAGACTCAAAGTCATTTGTTTTAATATCTGAAAGGTGAGTACAAAGAAGGACCAAAGCAAATGTATTTACAACAGCTCAAAAACCCACAAGTCTTGGCTTCCCAGGATAGTTTTCTTTAAGTCCACAGTGCATCTGTATATTGACAGTGAGAGAATTTTCCACCTGAAACCAGAGTGATATATTGCAAGGGTATATGAGGAATACCAAATATTCATTTAGCATGATGTTAATTAGCTACATCACATTGCTTTCTGTCATCTGCACCACGATCTAAGCACCAAAGCAGCGTGTGCAGCCTTCTGCCATTCTCTCATTGTGTTACTTGGGTAAGAATCCTGGACAACCCCAGTCCATCAGCAAGTTACTTAAGGTGTAACAGTTTTAAGGCCATTTGATGATGCAGCCCTAGTTCTCACCCTTAGCATGGAATAGAAATAGAAATCTCCTTTATGCACAGAGACCTAAATTTAAAGCCCTGTATCAGGCAAAATTGACAGTTCACAAGCATGCCCTTATCCCCTGGAAAAGGCAGCCACTGCATTAACACCAGACAAAAATCCCCGCTAGAGAAAACATATTGACTTCTGGAGGGGAGAGATCCTGTCTTGGTTTTAAATTCACTTGAGACGCAGTTTATTCAATTATCAGCCATCTAGAGAATGAAATGTGGCTTCATGCCAACTATCGGCTGGGCAGGGGAGAAGATGACAACCAGGTTAACTCTTCATTTACCCTTCAGCTAGACAGATGGTGGGCAGCAGGATGGCACCAAGCTATCCTACACACATGCATCATGCATCTCCAAGGTTAAAGCTATTGGCTCAGTCTCCCTGCACACAGAAAAGGCTTTTACACTGGCTGCGCCTAGGAGGGCAGGTGGGAAAAAAACCCACCAGTTTGATGTGGTACCCAATGGGAGGATGCTCTGTTCACAAGCCCCCTTTTGTAAGGGGACCCCGTGTAGCACAAAGGGCTCTCTGTCCTCAGGGGAGACCCACGGCTGTAAAAACAAAGAGAGACACCGGGAAAGCGTCTGGTTCATTATCCCCCTCTGAAAAGCTCTCCAGCGTCAGGCTTTTTAAAGGAAGACTCTGGGCAACAAGGGGGGTGTGGATTAAGATCAAGATTCATTGGAAGAGGCAAAAGGGGGGAAGCTGGCAAGATGTAAATCCTCACCAAATGCCCTGGGAAGCACAGAGGGTCTTCGGCTGGCAGCAATGACCACATGCCAGTGCATGGGGCTCCTGGGAGAGGCCAGAGCTGGAGGAGTATAAAGCAGTTCTCTGCTCCTCTAGAATGCATCTGAAGCACTTGAGGGGCACCATTCCCATAAAGGTTACCTTAACACCACTGGTTTTGCTTGGGTTGTACAGACACAATCACTGGTGGCCCTGGAGAGCAGCAGAACACTGGATAGAAAGGCAAGCATCATTCCAGTCAGCTTGTCCATGTGTTGTTTGAAAACTGTCCTCAAGCCAGAAATACAATTTCTGCTAGACAAGAGGGGAGAGAAGGCTATATTGTTTTTGGGATGCTGAAGTACAAACCTGCTGCTTTCTGAGAATCTCTCCTGTATTAAACTGATCTGTCTTAGAGCTCACACCCTTGTGAGCTTGCCACTTACTGGAGTCTGGGGCATTCCTGCAAGGCAAGAATTGCTCTCAGGGGAAGCAGGGAGAAAAGCCCTTCCTGGCAGCAGACAGATATGGGAAGCTAGATGTGTCCACTGCGAGAGGAACCATAAATGGTCTCCCCTCTCTTTTGTCATTACCTGGCAGCATCAGCAGCAGCAGCCCTGGCAGCAATGGGTCTGGGAAGCAGCAGGCTGCAGTAACCGGGTAGGGAGTATCTTCGCCTAGGCTGAGCTTGCCCTCTCATGGTGAGAACTGGTAGTGAGAAGAAGCAGGTCTCTCCTAAACCATCCTCTCCCTCCTAGGGTGCAGTAGGGGCATTCCATGCTTACCCGAGCCCCCTGATGCAAATAAAGCATTTAAGAGCACTGCTGCAACGAAGGCATCATCACCTCCTGGGCTGAAAGTTGTTCCAGGGAGGGCAGCTTCGGGAGACTACTCTGTGGCCACCACAGTCCGAGTTATGCCCTGCTTCAAGCAGGGTTAGTGGGATACCACCTGGGAGAGGGTAAGCAAGGCAAGGGAGTGATGCTGCAGCATCTCAAAGAAAGCAGGAAGGCCGCAGAAAGCTTTTTTTTCCTCCTAGTCTTTTTTAAAAAAAAAACCAAAACAAAACACAACTAGGCAAAGAAAGAAAAACAAGCACCTTTTGCCAGCCATCTACCAACTTGCCCAAAGCCAGCAGCTGGGGGGAGTCCTGCAAGACCAAGCCCTGTGACCTACCATCCAACCAGCTTAACAAAAGGAAGACAGGCAAAGGAAGCCTCCAAGGCACAGCCACATCTGCCATTGCCAGTGTCAGGAAGTAGCAGGAACATGGCTGCCCCATACCAGGGGAACAAGCCAAGCATGACCCCAGCACAGCAAGACACTCACCAGCAAAGGTGCAGCCCCATGGGACCTGAACACAACAGGCAGGGCTAGGTGCTGGTGAAAATGATCCCTAAGCTCTCTCAGACACAGCAAAGGAGACAGGTCCTGGGACCCACAAGGAGCAGCAAGAAGGCATACCAGGACTAGGAGACTAGTTACCTACAACATAAGCACCATCAGGTTTAAATAGAACTAGAACACATACTATTCCACCACACCCCAAACAAAATAAGAAGCCCAGGCCCCACCTTAAATACAGCTCCTGGGCCAACAGCCAGTGGGTTTGTTGGGTCGAGGTCCCAGATGATGCTGTTCAAGGTAATCAAGGCTGTTTTGGTGCCCCTAGGGTCCTGGAAGCTGGCATGATGCTGCAGGCAGGGACACAGCTTAACACCCCCACCTAGACTGGCCCTTTTTTCCTGCCTCTGCTGCTTCTCTCATGAAGGCCAGACCCTGGGGCTCACATCCACAGTGACAGAACTATTGGCTCCTTGCTCTTAGCGGGAATCTGCTTCCAAAGCAGGCACTAAGCAAGGACCTTGCTCCTTTCCATGTTCATATGGGAGGAGACATAAAGCATTTGACACCTGCCAAGCTTTCTCCCTGTTTCAGATTAAAGTTGAAGAGCAGCCCTATGAGCAGGAGGTTGCACAACGAGGAGAGAGTGATACAGATATCTGGGGACTTCAGGTCAAGCCCTGGAGAAGAAGAAATGTACAGAAGCTAGTAAAAATGAAAGGGAGATCTGGCTGGGATGGGGTGTTGGGAGCGTAGGTCAGTGGGTGAGGGCCAGGGAGGTCATGACTTTAGGGTGCTGAGTTTTGTGTGTAGACCCTTACATCCAGCCTGGGGATCATGTTGTGTTTCCCCTGCATGTGGATGAGAGCAGGCACAACTTCATGTCTTTTTTAATCATCAAATACCCATGTTGGACTGGCTGGTGAGCAATAAGATAGCATCGCAGTGGGTCATTCTGGGGAGCAGGTGACAGAGGTGATGCAAGAGAGCAGAACCCACTCTAGATGGGCAAAGCAGCGAGGAGAGGGCAGGAGTTGTATGTACCTGTGAGGGAGAGCAGCTTGAACACAGGCAGACACATCTATGGATCTTTGGGTTGGTTCAGATAGCAACAGGGATCCCAAGATGGGATCAAGAGCTCATGGATCATTTTCACCAACTTTTATTTGCCAACTCCAGAGGCCTTAGGATCATTTTTCTCACCAGATAACTAGCAGAAACTTTATTATCCTTCCTGCTTGAAGGAGGAATTGCACCAGACATTTCCTTATATCCACCTTGGGTTTGATTTGGATAATGAGGAATAGCACGTGGGTTAGATGGAAAAGTTAATCTCTGCAGGCAGAGTTCATATCTGTCAGAGGTAACAGGGTAGTCTGAAATTTTCTGGGCTAGAAACCATCAGCAGATCAGTGGATCACACCCTGAAATGCCCTCACTGTAGCTGACTTCGGTAGAAGGGTAAATTTTTCAAAACCCATTGCTCTGCACCAGGAGAATCAGCCCCATTGAATGAAAGTGAACTGCAAAATATTCAGACTGGTCAAGCGATAGTAATACAGTCAGTCCACAGGCTTGAAAATACTGAGATTTGAAATAGACTTCTCTACATGTATTTCACTTCCTAAGTTTCTGAAATCTTACAGCTCACTTCTTCCGGTCTGCCCCTATAAGCACATGAGCAGGCACACACTTCCCTAAAAGCACCACAGAACGATGTGTCTCAGGCAAACACCAGATCCAGGCAGTCAGGTCTGCAAGAAAACATCAACTCTTGCAAGCCATGCAGTCAGCCCTAACAGGTGGTAACACTAAAGACAGAAGACTTTTGCCATCCATAAAATAATGGAGTTCAGAGGAGACAGCAGCACAGATAGATACTGCATGAGAACCAACGAGCTTCGGCAGTGCTGCAGCATCAAGAGACAGACTTGGGTTTGCACAAGCTGAGGGGGGGGCAAAGCCTGTGTGAGAGAGAAACCGTCTCTAGCCCTCCTTACACCAAGTGGAGGGGTTAGTTAGTATTTGCCTAGGAAGCCCATTTTTCAAGTACAAAGTCAAAGACTCTCAGAGTTAAAGGACGTGACAATAAGGGAACCTTCACTCTACCCATGGGCACATGCATCGCAGTGTGGTTTTTAACAGGAAGATGGTTATCTTTTTATTTTCCTACATAAAGGGAATTTCTTCATTCCGAGCAATGAGTCACATCTTTCTGCTTGTGGAGGTCAGAAATTAAGTCAGGCTTCTCTGTAGCTTTGCTCCAGCGCACACACATTGACACAGTGGTGGTGGCACGTGCATTCCTCTTCGTGTCTGTGTAGCGCCTGGCACCTTTGGAGACTATTTCAGTATTATAATAGAATCACAAAATTATTTTAACCTCATTTTAGTTCAATGAAGTCAAATGCCTCTTCAGATGTTGTTTGCAGTGTAAAGTTGACACTTCTCCAAGATACCCTCTTATTTTATTTTTACTTTAAAGGTTCAGAGCTTTTTAAACATAGCAGCAAATGTTAATATTTCATTTTACTGATTCTTCGTTTCTGAAAATGGCTAAACCCTTTTTGCTTAAAATCTCTCTGCCAACTTGGAGTTAGCCTGAGGCTGATGCATAAAATTCCATCTGTGGCAAAGGTTTTGTTATAAAGCATTGAAAAAAATCCTTTTTTTTTAATAACTCTATGTAATCTTAACTATAATAGATGTCACTAAGCACCCTCCCTCCTAGCACTACTTGCTTCTGCACTACTGAATGAGAAAAGAAACTTAAAAAACAACCAGCTAAGCCTTTCTCCCTCAGGTCCTGCTCTACTCATATCCCAGGCAGCCTGAGTTAACCTAAATTGTGTATTTTAACAACCAAATATTCTCTCACAGCAAAGTTTCAGGCGATTATGAGTTGTGTACCTGAGTTGCTACATAAGCAATTAGTTCCTTCCCCTCTGTCAAAACACGGTCATTAAGTGCATCGTGCCCCTTCCATGGGGCCTTGATGCCCCTTCCCCCATCCGACCATGCCCTCCAGATCCCCACATCTCTGTGTCCAGCTGCAGGAACTGAGATTCAGAGAGATGTGTCCAGGATTTTCCCAGTAAATAGAGGAAGAAGCATACCTGATGGGTAGCCACTGGGTCTCCTGGGTAACTTTGCTGCAGGTTGGCTTTAGGAGAAGTTGCTGACAGACTAATTTTCAGATTTATGAAGCATTAAGAGTTCCCATTGACTCTGTAACCAGGTGATGAATCTGTCTACGTTTCATTTTTCTCAGCGATAAAACGGGAGAAATGGCATTTCTGTCAGCAGCTAGCTGGGAGGTTAATGCAATGATTATTAATAAAGCTCTCTAATAACCTCTGGAGCAGCAATTCCCAAGCCAGGGTGGCAGTTCCTAGATGGGGTTGCTGCGCTCTTGAACGGACTAACGGACCCAGTGGAAATTAGGTGGTGGCAACAGGCTCAGAAAAGGAAGCAGAAGTAATTTTCCTAATGAGTCACCGTCAGTGAGGAGCAGAGCCCAGGAGGTGACTGTCGATTCTCTCAGATACCTGGCTCATGTGTTGCTCTGTGTGGAGGAAGTCTCAATCTTGCTGTACGGTGACCCATGCAGAGCGTCCTTAATGGTTCCTGCGGCAGTGCTGCCACTGGGCATCGCAGCTGCCAGTGCTTGTTGCACAGGTAAATGGAGCTGCAGTTGTAAAAGTCACAAACTCAGGGCTTATAAGTAGGATTTATGTACCCAGAAGAGCAGAACCTATATTGCTACTAAGGTTCATCCATCTATAGGCAGTACTTGTCTGCTCCTTCCTCTAATGGCAGGGTTAGCACATCATTCCTCCTCGCAAGGATCAGAACTGGTACTGTGCTGTTCAGGATATGGTGAGTAAGTGGCTTTGGAAGCTGGAAAATACAGAAAAATAAAAGCAGGTTCCTACAGCCAGTCTTCCAAAATGTTTGTCTGTCAGAAATAACAGTTGTATAAATTAATCTTTAAGGGCTATAGCTGGGCACATCTTATCTCAGGGTAACTGATTTGTTTTCAGCCTCAGTTTGTCCAACATATTCATCAATGACCTGGATGAAGGGATGAAGGGTACCATCAGCAAACTTGCTGAGGGTACAAAACAGGGAGTGGCTGATACACCGGAAGGCTGTGCTGCCATCCAGCAAGACCTGCACAGGCTGGAGTCTTAGGCAGAGGGGAACCTCCTGGAATTCAACAAGGGCAAGTGTAGGGTCCTGCACCTGGGGAAGAATAACTCCCTGCACCAGTACAGGTGATGGTTTGACCTGCTGGAAAGCAGCTCTGCAGAGAAGGACCTGGGAGTCCTGGTGGACAACAAGCTCACCATGAGCCAGCAATGGGCCCTCATGGCCAAGAAGGCCAGTGGTATCTTGGAGTGCCTTATGAAGACTGTGGCCACCAGGTTGAGGGAGGTTCTCCTCCACCTTTACTCTGCCTTAGTGAGACCCACTCTGAAATATTTTCTCCAGTTATGGACTCCCCATACAAGAGAGACAGGGAACTACTGGAGAGAGTCCAGTGGAGGCCACAAAGATGCTGAGGGGACTGGAACATCTCTGTGTTGAGGAAAGGCTGAGAGCCCTGGGGCTGTTTAGGCTTGAGAAGATTGAGAGGGGATCTGATCAATGATGATTCAATAAATCATTTTGATTTGATAAATGTTTATAAATATATGGGGGCTGAGTGTCAGGAGGAAAGGGTCAGCCTCTTCTCACTTGTGCCCTGTGACAGGACAGGGGGGAATGGATGTAAGCTGGATGTAAGCTGGAGCACAAGAGGTTCCACCTTAACATGAGGAGGAACTTCTTTACTGTAAGGGTCACAGAACACTGGAATGAGCTCCCCAGAGAGGTTGTGGAGTCTCCTTCTCTGGAGATTTTCAAAACCTGCCTGGATGCATTCCTGTGTGACCTGTGCTAGATTGTATGATCCTGCTCTGGCAGGGGGGGTGGACTCGATCTCCAACATCCCTTCCAACCCCTGACACCCTGTGATACTGTGATGATCAATACCTAAAGGGTGGGGGTCAAGAGGATGGGGTCAGACTCTTGTCAGTGGTGCTCAGTGACAGGACAAGGGGCAACGGACACAAACTATATCCCAGGAGGTTCCATCTGAACAGAAGGAAAATCTTATTTGCTGTGAGGGTGGCAGAGCCTGGCCCAGGTTGCCTAGAGAGGTTGTGGAGTCTCATTCTCTGGAGACATTCCAAACCCACCTGGACAATGTGATCCTGGGCCCCCTGCTCTGGGTGACCCTGCTGGAGCAGGGAGGTTGGATGAGATGATTTCTAGAGGTCACTTCTAACCCCTACCACTCTGTGATTCTAAGTTCCAGGTTGGTCAGGAATGGGTCATTTTTGCTGGCTGGGCAGGAGGTGCTTACCTTGCTGTGCTCCACACAACTTTGAGGGCAGCCAGTCATATCTCATTTAAGAGGAGATACAAAGGTAATACCCAGATGAAGCAAGGAAACACAAGCAATCCTCTGGGGCAAGGTCTGAGCTTGAACAGCACCCTAAGAAGTGCATGCTACATGACAGTGTGGGTGTCCCCACACCAGGGTTCTCCCCCCTGTCCTGAACCCAGCATGAATTGTGCTTCAATGTGGAGTCCCAGCCCTGAGGTGGTGCAAGCAACTGGCATGCTGCTGGCCAGAGGAGAGAGAGAAAAAATCTCTTACAGCTGATCTACCATGTTTCACCCTCATACCCCTTACATGGAGTGTAATAACAGTGCTGTCAATTCTTGGACTGTGGCAAATGAATTCTTAGAGCGCGTTTCACACTAACGAGGACTGGAAGATAACGAACATTTCACTGCTCCAGCTGTGGGGAACTTCAAAACTGGGAGACTTTGTCCATGTCCTTTATCCTGGTACAATGCACAGGTATCTCCAGGAAATAGCATCTAATCTTCCCTTAGCACACATTGCCCTTGGAACTGGTAATGGAAAGTAACCCCAGGAAAGAAATGCCTCCAGAAGTCAGAGGTTGTTCGGTGTGCCTCAGGGCAGTGAAGAGAAGGTCTTCACTTAGAGGGCCTCCAGGATCTTGTAATGATATCCTAAAGCTTAGGTATTAGGGAGTCAGTCCTTCACTGATGAAGGCACTGAGTATCACACTTACTGACAGGCCTGTGGCTGGAGGTGTTGTCATGAAGGACAGTTATATGTAGGCATAAGTGGGCATATGTTTGATCTTTAAAAGCTTTTACCTGTGTCAATTTTCCTTCCTGAAACACAGCCTTTAATGCCATCAAAGGATAGCAAGACTTGCCAAGGACAAGACAGTATTTCCATACGCATGAAGCATCTTGGCTCAGGTGCCCGACGGCCAACAGCATCCTGGCTTGGATTAGCAGTAGTGTGGCCAGCCTGACGAGGGCAGGGATTGTCCCCCTTGTCCTCATCACTGGGGAGGCTTTGCTTTGAATCCTGGATTCAGTTTTGGCCCACTTACTCCAAGAAGGACACTGAGGGGCTGGAGCTTGTCCAGAGAAGGGCAATGAAGCTGGGGAAGGGTCTAGAGCACAAGTTTTTTAAGGAGCAGCTGAGGGACCTGGGGTTGTTCAGCCTGGAGAAAAAGGAGGCTCAGGGGAGACATTCTTGTTCTCTACAGGTCCCTCAAAGGGGGTTGGATCCAGGTGGGGTTGGTCTCCCAAGAAACAAGTGACTGGGCAAGAGGAAATGGTCTCAAGTTGTGCTGGGGAGGTTTAGGTTGCACATGAGGAAAAAAGTCTTGACTGAAAGGGTTGTGAAGGCCTGGCTGAGGCTGCCCAGGGCAGTGGTGGAGTCCCCATCCCTGGAGGGGTTTCAAAGCTGTGGAGATGTGGTGCTGAGTGCCATGGTTTAGTGGTGACCTGGCAGTGCTGGGTTAACGGTTGGACTCAATGATCTTAAAGGTCTCTTTCAATCTAAATGATTCTATGATTCTATGTAGACTTTTTATTGCCAATACTACTGGTTACTGCTACTTTGTCCTTCCCTTGGAAACCTAAAAGGCCATTGCAGACATTCATCCGTAAAGTTTTTGAACCCTCTGGAAGACAAGGAAATGAGGCTTTCCTTTCTCTTAGCTACAGGAAATATTATGCACAGAGACACCAACAGTCAGGCTCAAAGGAAGGTATTTACGCTCTTCTGTTCCCACTGACGAAAAGGGGAACTGATGTGTATCAATGTCTTTATGGAGTTAGTCTGGAGACCTGTCGCTCAGAAGGCTATTTTATAGAAAGCAAGAGAACATGAGGACTGAAAAAAACCCAAATCACCAAAAAGAATCCTGCAATCTATCAAAAGGAAACATTTTAATAACAGCAACAAAGAGTTAAATCATGAGAGTGACTATAATGGCAGATGTCAGTTTGTAAAGGTAAGATTACTGACATGGATCTCAAAGAGAAGCTGCCTTTGAATTTCCTGGCTTGCAGCCATTCCCATTTCCATACTAACACTCTTCAGAGAAACACATTGACTGTCTAGGGGTTGGGTTTTTTCAACATTAGGGGCAAACACCCAACGATACTGAAGCACAATTGAGAGGGGAGGTCAGGAGGAGCGCTTCACAACTCTCCACCTGCAGCAGCATCTCCAGAGTCAGGCAAGAGCTGCATTTTGCTGCATTCCCTCTGGTACATTTGTGATGCGGTGTCCCTGCCACCCTCCTGCATGCCAGAAGTATCTCCTGACCAACACTACCTACCTACCTGAAGCCACCTTTGATTTTTTTTTCTCTCAGACCAGTTTTACCAGCTCTCATACTGGATTTACACCCACTGAAGGCTCACTCTGCTGTCTGTACTGGGAGGAGTGCTGCAGAGTTGATCTCTCTGGGCGTTTTCCCCATACCTAGGTTTAGGGTTCCCATCCTCGGGGAATGCCCGTGTTTCACCAGCTGCCTCTTTAACCCTAGACAGGCAAAGCTGACTGCAGACCATACAGTTACTCAATGCAAAACTAGCAATACCTTTCTATAGGTTGTTGGAAGAGAAATGAAAGGGAGCACCAGGTATCTCTGCAGAACTTCTAGTAGCCAAGCTGAGAAGTTGGAAGTGTTGCGTTACGCAAACCCTCCAGTTTGGCTTGTGGAAGTCTGGATCCCTGCTGAGGGACACGGTTTAATGGTGACCTGGCAGTGCTGGATTAATGGTTGGACTTGATTTTAAAGGTCTCTTGCAACCAAATCGGTTCCATAATCCCACGATTTCTGAGACCCCTCTGGGGCGCCGAGGGGTCGGGCGGCCAGGGACGGTTTCCGAGGGAGAGCCCAGCAACCTTCCCTCCCGACCACCTCCCCGTCACACGGCCTCTCGCCTGGGTTCGGCGGAACCTTGGGGCGCCCTGCCTGACGAGCCGTGGGACTGCCCCGTAGGAACCGGAGAGCGCAAGGCCAGCGGCGACGGCGGCGCCGGGGGCGACGGCGAATGCAAACCGGGCCGCGTCGGGCCACACCGGGCGAGGGCCGCACGGTGCCCGCCGCTCCGCCCCGAGGGGAGCCCGGCCCCGCCCCGGGCCGCGCATGCGCGGCGGGCTGTCCGCCTGTCAATAAAGCTTGAACAAGAGCCGGGCCGAGGACGCGCGGCGGGCAGCTTTTTTTTTTTTTTCCCCCCCTTTTCTTTTTTTTTTTTTTTTTCTCCCTTTCTCCTCCCTCTCTCCCCCTTCTTTTTTTTTTTTTTTTTTTTTTTTTCTTTGTTCCTTCTCCCCCTCTCCCTTCCCTTCTCCTTTCTGCTCCTCTCCCTCCCCCCCCTCCC
>JANIJG010023826.1:50433-66022 GCA_024611175.1 Megaceryle torquata | reverse complement strand
TCTGTCAAATAAACTCAGCAACAGAAATCTTACTAAAAGAAAAAACTTTAACATTTAACATATTTCAAAGTGTTGGGGTTTTTTTTTCCAAGAAATTTTCAGTCAAAAAAACCCCAAATTCTGTGGGTGAGGTCAGCTGCATTAGTTTCATATAACAAGTTGGTTTATATGGCTTTTCCTCAAGACAGTTATATATTATCTTTGTTCTGCTCCTTGTACAACCAAGACCAAATCTCTGTCTTTGTCCCGTTCACTCCTTGTTGGGAGTCAGGTCCCCAGCAGTTCTGCAAGACAGGGTACCTGCTCCAAATCCTGGTCTAGCATGCCTGAAAGTAGTCTGAGGAGTAGACTTGATTTAAGTTAAATAAGGAGTATACCTTCCAATTAACTATAATAAATCAGGTCTCTTTTTTTGAGAAGATTATTCAGAGAAAGCTTTGTGGAAGATTTGAATAGGAAGTAAGATTTCACAAAGCCTGGAGTAATGTGCCAAGGAGTTGGCATGCTGGGAACAGTCTCCAGTTGAGAAGTGCTCTGAGAAGGACTATGGGAGACTGACAAGGGGAATTATCTGCAAGTTTGAGGCTGCAGCTTGAGTGAGGGATCCAAAAAGCTCATAAAATATGGAGCAGGATCAGCACATAAGCTGCTTTGTGTGTGTGCAACAGTGGAAATTTAGTCATTTAACCCTCTTCAGTTAATCAGCAGCTGAGCAGTGGGTTTTCAGGGCTTTAAGTAGCTTAAGATACACATATACATCTCAGTTCATGAATGAAAAAAAAAATCAGAGCCTGTAATAAAAGAAATAAAATCCCATGTGCTTCTTATGTCCAGGCTGTCTTGATGGCTTGGAGATTTATTCAATCTCTTCTGGCAGGAGTTATCAAAACAACAGATCTCTTTGGTTAATTAGCCAATATTAGATAACTGCAACTTCTTCATTCTTCAAATAGGGATGTTAGTTGTGGCCACCTGTTAAAGAAAGTGGCATTACTCTGAAAGGTTGAAATTCTCAAACATGTCAAAACTCATCAAACATATATATATTTGTTTGACTTTTAGAAAGGCAAGACACTATGCTGCAACCCATGACTCTATATGGCAGGACCAGCCAACATTTTTGCAAGTGGGGCAGAAAACTCTGTGCCGTGACATACATTGCAGGATCCTCATGGTGAGGAGCAAGGACATCTGAGGTGGACATGGCAGGATGGTGCAGGACATAGCATGGAGGCTGTTTCAGGAGCAGGCCTCCACATACCTGCTGTCTCACCTCCTCCATATGACACCACCACCTTAAAGTCCCCATGACAGTACGGTCCTGTCACCAGATATGTGACAGAAGCTTGCCATGACACCTGCATTTTACTCACTTTCATTTCAGGAGCTACAAAATGTTCTTCATAAATCTTACTGTTCATCCATGTGGAAAGTCTGTGTCAGTCAGTTAAAGATTTTAATATTATTTCCCTCTCTGTTTTAGTTATATGGGAATATCATTGCATCTACTTTTGTCCAAGACAAAAGAGGAAAAAAAATGAGAAAAAGCCCCAGTCAGAAAAAAAAGGAAGTTTACACAGTAACACAAGATCCAGAACTACCCCATTACAGGTCTCCGAAGAGTAAAAATGAGACATCACAGAGGAATATATTATGCCATGTCTGCATATACTGGGGTTCATGTGTCTTCCTCCAAGGCAGCCCATACTGGTGGCTGTTAGAGGCAGGATGCTGGGCTGGACAGACATGGAGCATGATCCAGTCTGGCAATTTCTGTGTTCTTAAGACTACTAGATAGAGAAAACATACCTTATTTATTTAAACGACCTTAATTTTTCCCTTTCTTTCATGCAGACTTAATTTCCTTCTGGAAAGCAGTTACCCAGCTGTGGCTATGAAACTGGTAATAAGCACACAGCTTCAGTTCAAAGGTGATCAAGCACTGCTCCTATGTTTAAAGTAACAGCTCCTATGTTTAAAGTAACAGAAGATGGGAAAGACAGGAAAGGGAGTAGGTAATGAAGGCACTTTGTGGCTTGTGGACCAAGCATCCAGGGAGTGCATCATAGTTGTCAGGAGTGAAACAGCAAGTTCTGGTCTTCTTCAGATGGTACCTTTTCAAAACAGACACAGAAAACATGTTCTTTCTCCTGGAAGAAAGACAGGAGAAAAAAACCCTAAGTAGCTGCATGCAAAGCTCATTTCACTCCTTCCTGTGTAACACTTTCACCTTCCTTAATAACAGCAGAATCAATTCACATAAAACTTTATGCTTTTAAAATTGTCACTTTTGCCTTTGAAACTGAGGACCAGACCTTCTGTTGAGGAAAATCAAAATAGATAAATTGATTAAATGCAGTTAATCCAGCTTTCACTGCCTGAAGTTTTGGCACTGGCTCAGTATTTTTACAAAAGAAAATGCATAGAGAAAACATAGAAAAGCTTAATGGTTGAAAATTTCCTCCTTGTAAATCTTGACATTGAATTTAGAAAAACAGGGATCTCATGTGTATTCTCTTGTCCTTTCATTCCTTCTCCAAAACAAGTTTAAGCACAAAAGACAAAAAGAAAAAAAAAAAAGAAAAAAAGGAGGAAAACATTTAGTAACTACCAGAAAAACAAGGTAGCAAAACAAAGAAAAACAAGGCCAAGCATTAAATTATGTTTTTGAATATGTCTTGTTTCCTTTTTATCCTCAGCAAACCATTTTGTTTAATAATAACAAATCTGAACTTCATGTCTGAGCATAATGAGTCTAAGGGGGCAGAGATCTCTTTGAATCCAAGCTGCTTAATATAGGGACAAGGACGTCCAGGACAACTGCTGGAGAGACTGTAGGGTCTGGAAGTGAACTGAGAGACCTGTTTGCACGTGTGGGAAGGTGTGAAGGAGCCAGTCTGAGTACCAGCAGCTGGAATGAGACTGCAGCCTCAAAGGTGCATGTGCCCAGGGGCTAGCCACTGCTGAGACTGGGATTCAGGGACCCCTACTGGGCAGACAAATAGAATAGACTAGACTATTTCAGTTGGAAGGGACCTGTAATGATCACCTAGTCCAACTGCCTGACCACTTCAGGGCTGACCATAGGTTAAAGCATGGTATTAAGTGTATTATCCAAATGCCTCTGAGACATTGACCACCTCTCTAGGAAGCCCATTCCAGTGTTTGAACACTGTCTCAGTAAAGAAATACTTTCCCTCTTCAGGAAGCTGCAGAGAGCAATGAGATCACTTCTCAGCTTCCTTGTCTCCAAACTAGAAAAACTCAAAGTCCTGAGCTGCTCTTCATAGTACATTCCTTCCAGCCCTTTCACCAGCTTTGTTGCTCTCCTCTGGATGCATTTGAGGACCTTCATCCTTCGTAAATTGTGGGGCCCAGAACTGGACACAGTACTCAAGGTGAGGCCACACCAGTGCTGGATACAGTGGGGCAATCACCACTTTTAACCATCTTTATGCACCCTAGGATGAGGTATGTCCTCTTGTTCTTGATGAGAATTTGAGATCTTGGGTCAGCTCACATGGCTTTCTTTATCCAGAATACAAAACCAAGATAAGTGTTTCTACAAGTTGTTATGACATTTGTCAAATCAAGAACTGTAGGATGTGTCTGCACAAGCCTTCTAAAGTCTTCAGTATAGGGTCTTTACTGTTGCATCTGAAATTCTCTGAAATCTCATATGCTTTTTTCTTTAAAGAGTCAGCATAGCTTACATTTGGAAGTAAATTAACTTATTTAAAAGAAAAAAAAGTGTTTATTTCCTTAATTAGCTTCCCTTAATAAGGACAAGCTGTAAGATTATTTTTATAACACATTTTAAAATCCTTTTTTTTTTATTCTTAGTGCAAATAATTTCAATCACAAGTCATGAAGTAGTATAAAAACTACACAGAATGGGAAGGATTATACAGAGCTATATTTTACCCTGTTCTGAACAGAATCAGGGACTCAGCTAGAGTAAAGGCTTGCAACTGTCCATGCTAAGCAGCATGTCCCCAGACAATATGCAGGCACAATTCAAGGACAGCATGAATGAGGTACTATTTAAAGCATTAGGATCAGCTCCAGCCTGCTCTAAGAACAAGTTTAACTATATGGACCAAACCCGTGATGTGCTACCTATCTCACTGTCAAACATCAAGCCTTGACCCCTTTTACTTCAAGTGTACAGGTAGCTACAGATACTTTCCAACAGATGAAGAGCAAGAGTCAATGTATGTTTGCATGAAAAAACAAAATCACAACTCTAGGAACTCATAAATTAAAAGATCAAATTAAGGACAAGATCTCCAATTTCTAATTAATCAGATGGTGATATTACTAATAAAATGTATAAATAATACATCTATCTGTGTGTATAAGTAGTTTTCACCAACCTATCACCCACTGCAGTCCTTCAGATTATTGTTTTTCCTCAATTTCACCATCTCTGCTGTGAGTACTTGACAAAACCTCCTCAGGCCAAAACACTCTGCTTAGTGTCTCAACAGCAAACTCAGTTGCAGTAGTTGAGCACTGTTGGTAGTTCTTTCAGCTCTACCTTGATAATAAGCTTTAAAGGCAAGCCTCGGATGTTGAAAGATAAAAGAGAAAATAAGATGTCAGTTATCTGTGTTCTACAATACGAATACATTTCCTGTGCATTTAGGATTCATATACAGTACACAAAACCACTGGTTCCATCACTACTTATAAAAACATTCACAGCTTAAAAGAGTCAAAGTTCCACTTTCCTCAGAATCTGCCCATTATGAATCTTAACTTTCTCATTTGTGAGGTGTTTAGCAGTCTGACTTACTAGTGTATTACTAGATCAATCAATTATAAACATTTATGTTATGTCAAAAATGCACATGTCTACCTAACCGCCTCACAAATATCCTTAAGAGCATCTACTGCAACTAATAGATTTAGACACCAGTCAAAATGGATTTCATGTCTTCAAGGGTTTAGACTCAAATTCTTTTAAAATCAAGCAAAATTTCAGCTGAAATTGCACACTTCTTCAAAACATCTCATCTCTGCTACTCTGCAGCTTCTACCATCACTGTTGCGTAAGGCAGCAGCTGAGAATTACATATCTGATTTGTCTGATTAAGTGTGACTTCAGAATTACTGAGAAGAAATCCATTTTCTGCTCAGCAGTCCGGGAGATTTATCAGTGAATGCATCAGGTCCCAAAGCACGCTGCTACTGGGCTATAAAATATTCCAATGTCTTATTAATAAGTTAATTGAATCCATTGTAATTTTCCTAGTATTCATGCAGCTCACTTTGTCATTGATTGACAGAGATGAATTTGAAGATATTTAAGAGTTTCACAAGCAGATGAACAGCTATATCTGAATTATCATGAAAGGAATATTTAATAAGGGACTGTACTAAACTTTCATTAGAAAATTTGATGTAGTAACCACTGCAAACCTAATCCTGTTCCTGCTGACAGCAAAAGGAATTCTGTCTACAGATTCAATGCCATTTTGAGTTAAAAATGACTACATTTTTCCCAGAAGTCAAGAAAATTGCAATGAACTGAGATAAATATCAGAGAAAAGTCCATCAAAGCCACCTATCACTAAATCATGTGGTTGCTGAGTGACTCATATATTTAATTTCAAGGTAGATGATTTGCAAGCTAGAGTTTTAGTTTTTCAGGGCTTGAATATTATCATATGTACATCAAAGTTTCCAAAACTTGTGTGGGTATCACTCATATTTACCATCTCTTTATTTGACATCCAGCAACAGGTTGCAGTCGCATCAATAAATTATACCTTTGCTACTGTCCTGGGACAGAAAGGACCCATTCAACTTCCCAAAACATGACAAAAGTTCCATCTGAATGCTTTGAAAACTCTCTTTTTGACTCAAAACAAAACCACCACTCTGTAATAAAGAAATTTCCATTCTTACAATGGATTTTCTCACCTTGTCCTCATATGACACCAGGAATTTGGTTTCCAAAACTTAGGTCACTTTTTGAGACAGTTTCATTTATGTGAGAGGGATGTGGCATCAAAAACTTGCCAAATGTATCCAGGAAAGCTCATTAGTAGAAGATACTGCATGTATGGTGCATAACTGCCCTTGAACATCTTAAAGATCCAGGTGTCCTAAAGATCTTCTCAAGATATACCCTACATTCAGAGGCCACCATCATAGCAAAACGTCAGTTATAGCTCAAACATAAACACTATACATCAGTGTCATGATTTCCATATGCAGTTAGTAATGGTTTATATCTGGTTCTATATTGCATCAGTCTTCCACTGTTAACATAGGATGCACACTTCTAAACCAAAGCAGGACAAGATAGCTAAACATCCCCAGTTGCTCTTTCAGCATTAGGAGGTACTAAAATCATCCTTGCTTCTTGCAACACTTGTAGGAATACACTATGAGCACAATCCTGAGAGCACTCAGCTACACAACTCATGGTTGTCACCATTAGTGGAAGGACAATGTACCTGCAGGAAACGATCCCTGGGTTAAAAAGCAGCTGGCTAAGAGTCCAGTCAAGATCAAAAGGGAAATACCTCAAAAAAGGAAATGTTCTGTAAACATGTAGAGATGGTTGGACAGCAGGTAATGACTAGGCCAATGTCTAGGTCATGGCCTGATGTTAAGCTAACTCAACAGCATGTGGGAAACTACTAGACATGAAGAGAGCTTAAGCTATTAGAAATATTCCAAGATCCAGAATTGCTGGTTCAGTATAATTGAGGAGCTGCTTTTCCACTTTCATGGGTAATTGTAAGTATTCTTCACAGAAATTAAGGACTGTAATTATAGAACAGGTGTCTTGAAACTCTGGACATACAGACTCTGGTCTAGTAAGAAGCACCAGCTGGGCATGTCTCTTCTCAAAGGCTTAGAAATTAAAATTCAGTACTAATATATTCCTTAAAGAAATACCAACTTCAAAAAAGAGAGAACCATTCAAGAACAACTAAATAGTACTTGATACACCCAGGCAGATTTTCTATTATTTTCACACATTTTCTCTTTAATTTACTGCACACATCGCCCCTGGGACGTTGCTTCTCTAACCTGAAAGGCCAGTCATCAAAATCAAGTTGTGCCTATGAAAACTGTAAGTGATTTATGTCCTTGTACAACAATACCCCGGGCAAGTTCCTTGTATGATGCAACCCAGTGCTGATTTAACTTCTTATAACTACTCCTTTTGCAAGTAAATCTTATGAAGAAACTTGCATTCAGTACTTCCCTCAGAAGAGTGAGTTAAATACACTTTTTTTTTTTTTAAGAAAAACAACTCCTTTCTGGCATAAAAGTTAGTGTCCCATAAGGAATGAATATTGAATTAGCATTATGATAGCATTTTCTCTATGGGAATGCATTAGTGCATATTTTAAGGTGCACAGCAGGTTATACCTGAAGGAAAATCTTTTTTTATATTTAATTTAATTTGTTTGTGCATACCTTTCCCTGATGGTTTAAAGGAAGGATATAGGGCTCTTTGTATTCTTTCATAGTTTTAATTAATCCAAACTCCAAGTCTCTTCACATTTAAAGTAATTCACAGCACTTCTATTAGGAAGGTAAATATAATTGACTGATGCTGTATCGAAGAAATACTCTAAGAACTGACAAGCAGAATGCTTTCACAAGCTACATTTACAGCAATAAAGGAAACAAACTCAGGGGAAACCTCAAGCCCTGTGCCAAGACAGCCCATTTTCTTATCATTAACATGCTCTTAAAACAGTTTTATCCACCTTGAAGTGTTCCAGCCAGTGCTCAGGCATGGCTTGGGACTTCGGCAAGTCAGGAAGTTCTTTCTGGTAGGCTCCATGGATGAGGCCTTACCTTTGTGTAGAGGAGGGTGTTTATCTGTCTGTGTACAAGCTGCATCTTGTCAGTCTCTACACTAGACAATGGGACAGATGCATTTTATCTGACCGACTTAGAGAAGCCCAGGTAGGGCCAGTGACACCACAGGCTTTTGCTGAGACAAAGCTCAGCCAATCTAAATTTTAAATCTATCCTGGGTAATTCACTACTCTCTTAAAATACTGGAGAGGGGTAGGAACCTCAAAAGAACAATACAGAAAACTTATATTCAGTGCTTGAGGGCAGACAACATGAGTATTGTGTCATTTCATCTACATGAAGGGATGTGAACCTCATTTGCACTGGAAATCTTGACAATGCAAAAACTATGGCAACAGCCATTTGTAACAAATTGAGAGGCATTTCTCAATCCATGGTCAAAAAGTTACTGACAAGAAGATGCATTCTGTTCACTGCCTACACAACCCAGAAGATTTATCAGAGTGGATCATATCCCAAAGCACACACTAACAGGCTCTAAAACATCCTGATGTCTTATTAATAAGTTAATTGAATTCCACTGTAGTTCAGTATTAATGCATCTATGCTTGTCATTGACTGATAGACAAGAGATTAATATGGAGATATTTTAATAGCTTCTTACATGAGCAGATGAACATCTACATCTAAATTATCGTAAAAGGAGAAAAATTATTTGGGGAGTATAACTCAAATTAAGAGGAAGCTGATATGGTAACAACCATTGCAATCAAAGTTTGTTTTTTCTTGATGTCAGAGGAAAAATGTAGGTTGACTTCAAGAGGACTAGAATCATGAGCTACAATTTATGGCAACAATTAGCTTTAAAATAATCTTGCTAGGATAATGTATCACTGCCTTTGGCAGCTTAACATCACATCTCAAAAAAGAGAAAGGAGGCTGAATGATAGAGAAATGTAGTACCCTGGTAACAGTAGGCTTTCTCCATCCTCCTATTTTTTGTGCTGGGTTTGTAGCTGCTCTTGGCAATTTTCAGTCATATGTCCTCCACTACACAAGGTGACAGACACTCCTCTGGGATTTCTGCTTTGAGTCCATAAAATTGTGACTGAGACAAACTCAAGCTCCAGAAATGCAAGATAAAACAGCAGAGCAAAACCAACATGGCATGACAGACAATCATAAGACTTTTCTTATGCTGATGTGTGATGGAATAAGGGACCTAGAGTGAAGAACTACAGCCAAAGCATGTGCTCCCTGACAAATAATAGAAAATTATAATCCTTCCCTATAAGGAAGATGAGAGCACTATGAAAGCAAAAGAGCTTTTCACAGGCAATTCCTCAGGTAACTGAGAAGCATAAATCAAGTTACCAACAACCTGATTGTCAAAGTGGTTCAAGACATTTGAGAAACACTTTACCTGCCAGAAAATAGATCAAGCTCCTGGACCAGAAGCAATGTAGCCATGAGAAAATAAGGCATAGAAGGATTCATCTATCAATAGATAATTTCCTACAGAGGTATATTAAAACTGCACATACCCTCACAATGACTCCTATCTCCCTCCTGACTTCCTCAGGTGGTGCAGGAATATAACATGGGAAGTAAAGATGGCCTTTGTAAAACATTTCCATAAAGACCTTGGAGCCTATGCACAGAGGTAACAGCTCCCTGAAACTGACCACTTTGCTGGTTTTTACCTTCTCAGTCTCGATGTCTCTCTGCTGAGCTGGTGAACAAATTGTGAGCCCTCCAGTGGCCAAAATAATGTATTTCCAATTGTGAATATGATTCTGGTCCACTCTTCAAATGCTGCAGCTGCTCAGACAGTTTTTTTCCTGTGCACTAGAGACATAAGCTAGAGTCAGAGGTGGCAGCCCAATATCCAGCTAATGCTAGAAAGATATTGGAAGACCTGATTACTCAGAAAGCACATGGAGACATCAACATTACTGGACAGTGTAGCAAAAATTCCCATTGTACTTGCAGAGTTTATATGAAGCAGCCTCTGAGGCTGCGTTCCAGGATAAGAAAAAGGGACCTTCATTGTAGCACCAGAAGGACAACAGAGAAGATCCTGAATGAAAGGCTCTGTCTCAGAAAAGCTCTTCCAAGTTTCCCCAGCAAAGGCATTGATTACCCAGCATCAAAAATATGCTCAGTGATTCTCAGGATCCACTTTGAAAGGCTTTATCCAGAGGCATTACCATTGAAAGTGGACATGCACAGAAAAGTACTAAAAGAGGAGGAATAACAAATTAATAAGCAACCACATATAGTCACTCTCTGGACTTTAAAAGCCTGTTCCTCTGTGCCTTTCTCACTTCACAAATCCCCTTCTCCAAATACATCCCTGATACCCAGAGCAAAAGAGCAAGAGAAAAGGGTTTTCTTGAACCTTTTCCCCTTCTACATCTCAAAGCTTTGGCTTGGAAAAAACACCACTATTCCTCCAGTGACTGGAGATACCAGGGACTGTGTGATGAAAATGAGATTTCACAAGTTAGAGGTCATCACTCATTGCTGTAGGGGAGGCATTTCAGTCAGTATGTGGCTGTGTAATTTAAAGAGAAAGAATCTTTGCAATGAATGCAGTTACTAATCACAACAGGTGGAGGGGGTCACAGCCTCTGGTGAGGAAGCTGCAGGGTTTATTTACAGTTGCACCTCTGCCATGCACTCAAAAGTATTTAGATATCATTCCATTAGAATTAAAACATAGGTTAATTATTATTATTAAACTACTTCTCAGGGTTAATGGCTGTAAGGTAAAGACAAGACTGCAGAGGCTACAGATTAAAAGGCTGTGGTTTGAGTCAGAGGTATTAACTTCCAATCCTTTTAAGGTTGTACTTTCATTACAGCTTCCACAGTCTTAACTTTCTTTTTTTTTTTTTTTGCCAGTGAAATTATGGAATAATTCAGACTACTTTTCTAAAGCAAAAAACAATTATGTATGATTTGGAAATTCTGTGCTTTTTTTCTTTGTAAGTAAAAACTCAAAAAAAAAAATAGGTAATATATCTAAAGATGTAATACTTTTTTTTTTAAGCCTCATTACAAATGGAGCTAGCCATTACACCTCACCTTATACTTAGACATAATTAAAGCTGACAGTATCTGTAGCACTGATCAGAGTATGTATGGAGTTACAAACATAACTGGGTTATACCAGGTGAGAACATTGTCAAAGTTATCTCTACTATTTTTTTGTATTAAAGAGCTTGCATGCTAAAATTTTTCCATGGTCAAGAAGAGAAACTAAAAGTCAGTATTTGGGGTTCCCATATTTCCAACAATGATTTACTATGTCAGGTAAGATGAGGGCTAGACCCTGACCCAGGCACTTTGTTACTCTTCCTTGCCATAAAAAGGGCAAGGATAATAGCTCCAAATGTGCTCCAACAAGCTCCAAAGATGAGGTCCACCAAGCTCAGCAAGGTGTTTGCATTCTTCTTAAGAAGGAAAAGAAAGATGCAAACATTCAGCAAGGTTCGTATTCCATTGTCTCTTCTTTCTATAACCACGCTAGAGATGGGACCATATATCTTTTGTGGTAACAAGCATTTGCTTCCCCCTTAAGCCAAAGACCCCTTCAGGCACTTGCATAGTCCCATTCACTGGAGTGTGAACACACCAAGTACATCTACACTGTAGAATAAGTCTAGGGCTATCACACATCTGAGTGACTAGTTCAGGAGGCCTGGACCCCTCCACCAGATTTGTCATCCCAAGGTAGCACTAGAGCTTCTGGTTGTATAGATACACCTTGAGTCACAAACCAGGACCTGTCCTGCCAGACTCTGTGTACGAAAGCAGACTGAAGCACAGACTCTGTCACAGGGAGTTTACAGTCAAAATAGAAGACAGAGGAACAAATGGACCCCTATGTTCTCCAATGCTATGAAGCATGCCAATAAATGAAACTCAGCAAAAGGTTTAGTAAAAGAGCATCATGCAATATTCCATTTTCCAGATACATCCTTCACTTTAAAATCTCAAAGGTGTTCGAGGATTTTCCAATGTACCACATTATCAGGTATAATACAGACCCAAAATACCACTATAATACTAATGGCATTTTAATTATAATTAATTTCCATTCAACAAGTCATCTACTCTGAACAATTCTGAATGAGCTCTCAAGGTGTGTCTGTAAAATGAGGAGCACAGAGCATAGAAATTCCCCTTTTGTGAGGGACTTCACTAAATCTTCAAAGACAATTCTGATATCCTTGGTATTATATTTTTCATCAATGGAAATATCTAGATCAAAAAATATAATTTTTTTCACCTTTATAAACTACATCAGAAAATATGTACAATGTTTTACAAATATATGATCTAGAATATTATTATAATAATATACTAATATGTAAGGATATATAGTTAAATACAGAAGTAAAAAAATTAAAATCAAAGTGATTCCTAAACAAAAGGCAGCAGATTTTGCTGACAGAGTGAAAGGGGATATTTTTATACTGTGGGAATTTTTAAAACTTTTTAACAAAATGATATTAATCTGAAATCAACAGTGTGTTATGAAGCATTGGCACTCTTCAAAGAGTTTATTTTTCCAATTAGTCTTACTTTCTTCAAAGTTGCTTCTCATAAGCTTGAATTCCAAAGGAGACAATGTTAATAAAATGGTGGGAATTTGTTGTTTCCATGGGGTCTTAAAGCGTACACACAACAAATCTGGTGAGCAGTCATACCACAGACACAGGTGAAGAAAGAGATATCTGCTATGACTAGGCAGTTTGCAAGGAAAGAGAACAATGAGGGAGATGTACATGAAAGGGAAGAAAGCTCTGTACCATCCTCATTGCAGCCTTTGCCATGAAAGGTACCCTCTCACATTTGAGGTTATATTCACTTGCTTTATTGTGCATTATGAGGGTTTTATTACAATTTTCTCTGAGCTGTTCTTACTTTTATTAAAACTATGCTATTACAAGACATTGTCCCAATGAGTGGTAATGAACCTTTGGCATTTGAAGATGGACAGAAAGGCAGGAGTGTGTTCTTATTAAAGCACAAAATGTTTTAGATTAAAAAGTGAATAATTTTAATTTATAGACTGTTTAATTAAGAAATGAAACAACAGAATATGGTGTTTCTCTGCAACTTACATGTCCTTTAGATAGGGTTACCAGACATAAAATGCAAGCTTTTGACAGGCTCTGCACTATCCAGGTCTTACAATATCATCCGGGTGCTTACAATAGGCAAGAGCTATTGTAGCCCACAGCAGAGACGGGAAGATAGCTTCAGTGTTTGGGCCAATGGCCCAGGCTTCACTGTCCCATTGCAAGGCAAGCTGACAATGTTTGGTCTGCTATGGTAACTCATGTCAGCAACAACTGAACAAGTGAGTTTTGAGATCCCGTCTTCTAACAATACTATAAAAGAGAAACAAAGAAATGAGGGACTCAAGTCTTTGAAGGTGAACTTAAAAAACCAAACAAAAACCAAAACCCAACCAATGAATCCCCACCAACCCCAATAACTAAAAGAAGAGATTTTCAGTTCTAGAAATATACCTCTTTGACTTGACCCAGTCCTGGTAATGTTTAGGCATCTCTGACAATTCAGTAAATCCTAAAGAAAAGAAGTTGGGCTAAGCCATACATTCACTCTCTCCATGCTGGCCTGGCTAACTCAGGGAAAGATTTTCACTCATGAATTCAGGGAGAAATATTTACACCACCAGTTGATCTACTCAGGTGTTGATAGCTGTTTAACTAAAACAAAGACCACTTTCTGGTCCTCTTTATGTATTGAGATAAAATTTATATTCTTTGCAACAGCTGTGATCAGTTATTCCCTGAGCTTAATGGGTACATTACTTTCACCTATCTCCTCTGAGCCTTCTTCTGTTTCAGAGGTTTACTGGTCAGTCACAAGTGTTATTATAGGCATTTTTAAAAGCACAACCCATTTTGGGGAAGTGAGTATACAACAACATACTTCTTACCCTGAAGACACAGAAAGAATTTTACCTTCACGAGATGTAGTGGTGAATATCACCAAAAAAAAAGGAAAAAAAAAAATCAAAGGAGGGAAGAGATTATGGAAGAATCTTTAATGTATTTAATATGGAATTATATTAAATCCAAACAGAATTATTTCATTATTACCAACTTTTATTGGAATATTCTCCTGGTAACAGACTAATTCTAATGCAACTGCATATTAGATCTCAGGCTAGAAAGAAAATGCAGATTCTCTTGAATATATATATTCACCAATAATTGCTACCTAGTGAAGAAAAGAAAAAAAAAGTGGATATAATTAAAATAGAATGTAATGAGTTTTATAACTTCAGTGACTTTTGAAAGAATATGAAACATTTGATGTGCCTATGGGGACTAAATGAGAAATTACTTTGTGTTACTCTATCTCATAGACCTTGAAGTTTTAAGCCAAACAAGAATTGTCAATCATTTTCCACACAGTGCTCTGAAAGGTCAGCTGAATGTTATGCACTTTCCTCCTCTCAATATTCAAAGTTGAGACCAGTACTATGTTTATAAAACCTAAAGCTTGCACTGGTTCTTAAAGTAACATTTTAGATGAAGGAAGAAGAAGGGAAGAAAGTGTGATTGGGACAACACCCCTGAGTGGATTAGAATAAGCATGTGTTCCTCTGTCTTGTATCTTCCCCACTCTCTTCTAATTAGATTATTTATGTCTTTCCAGCTCCTCCTCATAATAACCTTAGAGTCCTGCTATACTTTTGTTTCTCTCTGCTAACTCCAAGCTTTATTTTTTATAGGGTGATTTAATTTTTTTGTTCTTGTTAGTTTTTTTTTCTTTTCTGAGATGAAAGGAGCACAGTGTGATAAAAACTATACAGAGTGACAAAAGGGGATGAATTTCCAGCAAGGTTTCTCCTGCTATTGCTATGTAGTGTCCTTTTCCCAGCTATGAGTAAGGACAAGTAGGTATTAAAGGCTTCAGTTACTCAGCAAAGACCCAGGAATTTCACCATGATATATTACACTGTAGACATGGTGAATGGTACTGTGCAGAGGTACCTTGAAGTTTATTGCAGATTATCACAAATTTAAAGGTGGTTACTAAATTATCCTCCAGAGGATACTATCAACATCACAGATCTAGAAGAAGACACACACCCATGTGGTATGGCAACTGTGCGACTGTCTGTGTGACAGGCAACCCCACTAACTGTAAGCATGCAGGGCAAAGGAAGGCAGGTGCCTACCTACTCTATAGGTACACATTGCAACATGACTAAATACAGGAGTGCTGCTGGCAAGATGGCACCTAGCAAATTGTCCAACAGATGGTACAACCTATTCCTGAAGAAACTTTCTAAAGGATAACAAAATACAGCAGGAAATACAGACCTTTTAATATTTCAAGGCAGGTGCACTGAAGGGAGGTGGAACACTCTGAAATATGTGAATCCAATTTTACTTTTCAAATGTAGCTCAAATTATAAGAAATGTCAATCTCTGTGTTCCAGATGTGCAAAGGGTTCTCTGAGATGTGGTGCTTAGTTTTTTAGGCATATTTGAGGTGAAACACATCTAAATGATTAGAGAAAAGACTGCTAAGGATTTTTTGTTCTTGTGGGTTTTGTTGTTTCCTTCAGAAAGGACAAATCTGATTCCCTTTCTTTTGGAGAAAATAATAATGGAAATTTAGATTCTGGATGGGATTCTCAGCTGTAAACCCTGGTAGCCAGAGAAATGTCACTGAGATTAGTAAAACTCTGCTGATTTTTGCCAGCTGAAACTTCTTTCCACTAAAAAATATATATAAA
>JANIJG010023826.1:37067-48856 GCA_024611175.1 Megaceryle torquata | reverse complement strand
AAAGAGTCTCTAACCTTGCTGTATATGGATTCAAGGACACAGTTATCACCTAATTAGATTGAGTTAATAGCTTGAGGTTATTATTAGAAAATCTAAACCGAGGTGGTCTTTTTTTTTTTAACTCTGTGATTAGGTTGGTCATCCTAAAAGTGTTTATCATGTGGGAAAGTATATTCTGTCATGTAATCCCAGGGATTGCACATGCCTCCTCTACCTGCTTCCACATCTGGATTTCCATTTTCCAAGTTCCAGATTCAGGGGTAATAGAAGGGAGCAGCATACCAGGTCTCATCCCAACAGAAGGTAAAGATTCATTGGCCACATGTTTAGGCATATCTGTTTTTTAAGAGCAAGATTACTAAAGGAAATAAGCTTCCCTGTCTCTGGTCACATTCAGTGATTTTGGTGCAGTTAAACTTTTCAAGGAACCATGTCCCAGGCAGGTTGCACCACCTGACATGGGTTTTCATGATGGATCATCTGCAGGGCATCAGTGTTCAGAAGCATTCCTGCCCTTACCTGAATGAAATAGAAGTAATATATGAGAACATCAGTGAGGAGTTCAATGTAAATTCAGACATCAAAGCAGGATGGCATTAACTCTTGCTTGAGCAAAGCACAGATTCTTCTTCCATTCCTTCCTTCTGCTTGCAGCCTCTCATTGCAATGCATTGACTATCCTAGATTTACCAGACAAATACCATGGTTCCTATCCTCCCATCCTGCAAGGCTCAAAGAGGAATTTCTGTATGCCATGCAGCCTAGACACTGTTTTAAAGAGAAAAGAAAATAACATTACCCATAAATTAAACAAAAAAAGAGAACAAAATAATAATAATATATTAAAAAACCAAACAAAACAAAATCACACACACACACAAAAAACCAAACCAAACAAACCAAGAAACCAAACCAAAACCAAAACAAAAACAAAACATAAAACAAAGAAAGAAACAAACAAAAAACACCCCCCCCCCAAAAAAAAAAACCTCATGAAAGCAGTTTGTGAGACTTCCAAAGAGAAGTTAACCCAGGATTGTGGTTGATGTTTCGTGTCAGTTCTGACAGCAACAGCAATTGTTCCTGTACATGTTGACAGCTGAAGATGAGTAGCTAAAAAGGAAACATTCTATAGACTCAGTTCAGAAACCACCGTTACTTAAGTCAAATGAGACAACTAACTAGGACTTAATTCTGTAATTTTGAACATGAGCTACATTAAGCATTTGACAAATTGATTCCCATTTTTTTTCTTCCTGACACCTAATATTCAAAGATAATCTTTGCAAGCCATCTGGCCATGTCATAATCCACTTTTGTTTGATTTGACAGATCAGTGAGTGAACATTACACAACAAGAGGTATACAAACTAATGAACATGCTCAAAGGCATGTTTTTTAATTTACTTGGAACAAACCACAAAAATTTATAAACCAGTCAGAAGCAATTTACTCCCACGGACCTCTACATCTACAAGTTGGTAAACACCTTTATTATTATTCCTGATTTGTTTTATGCTAGCCTTCAAACACATGAAAAACAAAACCAGACACTCACAGGAAGATGCAATATCTGCTCCCAAATTTTAGTCAGATCCATTCTTTCATCCACACTCTTCAGAATTTTTTTGCCAATTATTCTCCCATTTCTAGATGGTCAGATTACTATGTGTAAAGCACATTAATCATGTATAGAAAGTGGACATCAGCCTTGAGACATAAACCCAAGGTTCTGCCATTTATGGTCATTCAAAACACGTGGCATCTTCTTTAAGAAATAACATAAACCCAAGGCCTTGCCATTTGCTGTCAGTAAAGAAGCACAGCTTGGTGCTGAAGCAATGGCTGTCACTGGCAGCTCATTAATTTTGAGCTGAATAATTACATTCTGGTTCCATACTGTCCTTCTAGATACATTTCCCTTCATACATTGTTCTCTTCTGTGAAAATGTTGCCAAATATTATAGGAGCAGGCTATTCCTACAATCAGTGCATTCGATCACTTGGATAACCAAGCACAGCAAGAAGTTTAAACAGGGGTGACACTATGCATGGCCTTCTAAGTTCAGTCCTGAAAATAAATGTAATGCCTTTGAAGACATCACTGTATGATGGTTTTCTCTTATATGAAGTCACTCTGATAATTAATTTCGTGACCATGATTTATTTTATGAACTTTTGGTTCATTGAGTATGGCATGCCTCTATGCAATGGATAGGATGATTCGAATGATCTGCCTGCCATGGCTTTGTCTAAACTTAATTGTTTGACACACTGTAACTCACCTGTGTTCACAAATCTAAGCACTTTCTTCAGAAACATGAGAGTGAGATGATGGTTAAGCTAGGTCTGAGTTTTAACCTCATAGGAAGTCAGAAATTGGGTGGTGTGTGCACCCTGACACAGGAAATAGAGATCTCTCCATGCTCTGATGGCAAAGCTATAGCGCAGACACTCAACTGTGGCAATGGTTTCTTTCATTTCTCACTACCAGGGACTATCGTAGGTGATTCCCACCCACTTAATTATCCATGTTTGCAAAATATCACCGAGACTTTCAGGAGGGGAGCAAAATGGTTTGGGATGCTGCATCCTCTGTTAGTAGGAGATGACCTGCATCTCATTCTTCACACTGGTTAGCAGCCAGGCAATGTAGTGTTTTCTAGGGTTTGGGTGCATCGTTGTTCTGGGCAACAAAGAGTCACTGGAAGTTTAATCCAGCTGAAGCCACTGTGATGTTGGTTAAAGGAAGCAACCCAAGTGATCAGTGAGTACAGCATTTTACAACCTGCAGAGGGCAGCTGGACAACCCTTATGAAGGAGATGTGTGGGTCATCTGCTCCAATTGCTTCCAAAGCTCTGAATATAATTTCTTCTATTAAAGTGAAATAGACCGAATATGGAGCAAAAATAGCTCATGCTTTGCTAGAGACTTTTGCAAGAAGCTTATTTGTAGTTTAGTTTGTTATGACAGGTATCTATTTTTTTGCTTATATCTAGAGGAAAAATAGATGAATTTTTAGAACTGCAGAAAAGAATAAACATGTCAAATAAAAAAATTATTTATCAAGTTCTGTCAAAAATATCTGTTCTTATAACTACATTGTGAAAGAGCCATTGCCTTACACCCATGAACTGTCAGAGTTCCAGTGGCTCTAGATGTTTAATGAAGTTTGTAATAGATGTATGATAGGATAGATATATGCATGTATGCACAGAAGACAAGTTTTGTATTGAAGGATGGTTGGAACAAAGGTGTCAGGATAATAATATGTACACAGACATGTATGCTGGCACAGATACATATACATCTCAAACAGATTCCACTAATCCAATTCAGTCCTTCCTGTGCAAAGTTACTCCTCTCTATGTTGCAAAGGAGTTTAGAGTCCAGAGGAAAGGAACGTGTGAAGAAATCTACAGCAAAAATGGTTATTTAACAATGCAAAGAGTTTGAAACAGTTTCTTAATACAAACTTTGGAACTACTACTAAGGTGTGTTTTAATGCAAAGGTGAGATGTAAAATATTATTGCTATAAAACTTATGAATTTTAAATAGAGTGGAAAATTAACAGCTCATTTTATGTACAATAATACTAAAAGAAACAGTTAGTCATCTCCTTTGGGAGTGTATCATTGACCAAATTTAGTGCCTTTTACAGACAATGCAACCTAGTATAAAAGATCTGTCCTCACTGCCTGGTGTTTTACGTTTGGGGAAGAGCCCCACAGGGAATTCCACCAGCAAATTGCTTGACCTGGGCACACAAAAGATGTTTCCCTAAAAACCTGTGAAAAGAAGGGACAGATAAACTGCCTCTATTATAATTATACCCACTATTCAGCATGAGTAACTGAGTCCCCTATATCCTGACTATCTAAAGGTCTATAAGGGAGTTAAGTAACTGCGGTAACACAGAGAGTGGACTGAGCCTTGTAGGCAATAAAAGCAAACTTATAAAATTACATTTAATCACTATCAGCTATTCTTCAGTGCATGAACAAATGCTCCTGGGTTACATTTAGTCAGGAAATCACATAATCATATTATTCACAAGAGTCTGAAAACATGAATAACTCTCATCAGTGATCCTAATTATTCCTCAGGAAATAAAGGTCACTCACTAAGTAGAAAGTGTTGATAAAAGAAGCATTAGTTTCTAGCAGTACATACCTCACTAGCATTCAGCAGATAATGGACAACGACTTACATTCCACTGTGATACATTGGTATAAATAAAATATATTTCTTAATATTAATAATGAAAATCTTTCATTTCTATGGTGAGTTTAATCCTGAAGCTTCCCATGGTGTTTTACATATTCTTCTCCTGGATTTAGAAATTATAGATTGGGTCCAATGACCTCTGAGGGATTTTTTTACTGTGGTCATCAAATTAGTCCTTATTGCAGAAGTTAATAAATAAACCAGGGACATATCTGTATTCCCATACAGGAATGCAGGCTCTTACAGCAACTTTAACTAGTAGCAGAGGATAAGAAATTTTAAAAAATGTCTTGCATTGAAGTTATCATTGGTATATCTTTAAAATAGGCAAGATATTACTACAGTAGCTGGAATGTACCCCTGGAAACTGTCCTTATACGAAATTGATCGAAGGATTTTTCCAGCCACAAAGAGCTGTTAAGCCACTGTTGTCCTCCATGAGGAGAACATGTCCTCCTCCATCAGAGCCTTCTAAGTACCATGTCAAAGCTTCAGCTGTATTAAGTTGGTTCTGGGATCAGTTCTTATCACAGTTAAGTAAGCAAATATCATTTATTCTTTCATGGTTTCTCATAAGAAATTTTAGTGGTGAAGGTACTGAAATCCATAGCTGTTGTGCAATGCTGATTTGTGAAATCAAGCCTAAGGTGATTTTGTTATTGAGCTTTTTGCCCCATCTAAATGATTAAACTAGCTTTTGAGCAAAGAAAACAGAAATTGTTATTGTAATACATTACATGGACTGTTCTGATTGACTTTACTTTTTCTTATGTAGGTGCTTCTTCTGATGTCTTCTGCATATCTGAATTTTATGGAACAGATCCTAAGAAGCATGCAGGAGCCTCAGTCAAAATTTAGACTCATTCATAAAAAAAAACAAAAAAAAACAAAAAAAAAAAACCTTCACCTACATTTCTGAGGACACTCAGAAGTAAAAAACCTTCTGTAGTTCCTTAAATTCAAACCTTTGTCTAACTTTGCTTCATACCAATACTGTAAGCAAGTTGAGTGTGTAACAATTCGAAAAAGTGGAAATCATAGTCTTGTAAGGGAAAGCAGCCAGATTATGTCAACTATGAGAAGGGTGCACAAGAGCATTAGATTCTTCATAAATATAACTCCTATATTCTTCCTCTTGTTTTTAAAGAAATTAACATTTCTCTTTTAAGCTAGGATCTCTTCTTAGTCTGCTGGGTTTTCCTCTCACAGGGTCTTCCAGTAAAAACAGTCAGCTGCAGTACTGCTGACTTTAGGTTTTGCTACAGCTGCCAAGACAAGTACTTTGAAGCCCCTAATGCTGTTCAGCTCAACAGAATAATCATACTATTGCTAGGCATTCATCATATTAAAACAGAATATTTTCATAAAAATGGATATATAAGCAATTAAAAAAAAATAATCTATTTTTAGATTTTCTTCTTCCATAGCTAGCATTAAGAAAACAGTGACCCTGTGCTACACTTAAATATCACAAAATTCACTTGTTTTTCAGAAAACCATGTAATATTCATGTCCATGTATGCATGCATATGAGTCTCACAGAGAATGTAACATGATGATTCTTCCAACAGCAGGATCTTGCATGACCTGAATCCCTTCAGGCGGACTTTTTATTCCCTCACTGCGAGAAGAGATAACCTGCAGTTTGAAAAGCTTTTTACATGGATTTGGAAAGAGAGAAGCATATCCCAGCAGGAATTTGTGATGAGTTGGCTGGGGTCATCTAAACCCAGTCTCTGAGTAACCTTACTCTGTGATCTAGTTTTAATTTTCATCTCTTTGCCAATAACATTGTAAACACTCTCCATCTCAGACTCCTGTTGTGTCTTCTCACATCTCTTAGTAACATTTCTTTTCACGTGTCACAGCATCATCCCATTTTTAGCAAAAATGTTTGAAAGTTTTAAAGAAAAAAGTTTATAGTCTTCTCCTATCATTCTCTATTTTATCTAATAGCTTTTATCTACTCTAGTAAAACAGAAAATTAATCTCTCTTCACAAATTCAAATCATTACCCAGATTTCTTACCTTTCTCTAACACAGTATGCAGCTTTTTTCCTGATAATGCAATTGTTTTTCCAAGATGTGAGTTGTACCATCTCCCTCAATAACCATTACAATCTCTACGTGGTCCTCTAAAGACTGAAACTGATTCTCCATCTCTGCCCACAATTCCTCATTGCAAGCAACTCCCTGGCTGCACATTTAGCACACAGTCTTTAATGTGGTGCAGACCACAACCCTATATAAATAAAATGAAATATATGACTCCTATTAAATATCCAGTCAAGGGAAAATTATTTGAGAACATTGACCATTCAAATAGAGATAAACTTTAGAATGGTTTAGAGATTTTCTCCTAATGGATGTACTGTTATATCTCATTTCAACAACCTTAAGATGTTATATAGGTATCTATTGCTCATTGTTTTGCAAAGAGGAAGAAGTGCATTAGATACTGGAGAAAATTTAAAATTAAATGAAAGATCTTATAATCCAATTTACTGGAACCTTGTACAGCAACTGAAAAAAAAGATATTGACAGACTTGGACAGTTCAGGGTTCTGCCCATTCTCCCAGTGAGGTTAGCCCATAAAAGCTAAGGCACTCTGGATGAGAGCATCAGTGGGCATAAAACAATGTAATGCCTTAGGCCAATGGCAAACGTGGCCATGTTTTCTCAGTATTACCCCTGTAGATGTGGTCTTTGGGTCTGTGATTATTGTAAATTGGCAGATAAAAGCAGATATTGGGAGGACTGAATTGTGTGATTAATTCAGGTTTCTCTGTAGAGAATGGGAGATTTTTTTCCTTTCTGCAAGCTGAGAAACATGACTGCATATTTTTTTCTTTCTTTTTTTTTTTTTTTTTTCCATCTGTCATGGTATTGAAACTAGTTTGCCAGGGACTGATGCTATGCAGTCCTGTGAATTCAGAGACATTTAATAGATATTTGAGCCTGAGATGGAGTGTCTATGCGAGAGTGTGCCAAACTGCCACTTTCTACACTGAACAGCACCACACCATTGCTCCTGCATGAGAATGCCATATTGCTGATTGCTGTGACAGCTCAGATGAGCCCCTGATGAGATAGTTTCTACTTGTTTTGGAAAGCAAGGTGGCCCAGGAGACCCTATGAGAGCCAAGTTTCAAGCAACTGCTTGAACCACTGCTGGCCTGGACAGTACTGTCTTGCCATGACAGATGACAGTCTGCATCTGCTTTCACTGTGAAATAACAGCTCTGAGCTACTAACTCATCAAGAAATAAAATTTCTATCCAGAACATGGCTTTTGACATTCCTATGGAAGAATGCCGAAATTAAGAACTTCCAATGAATCTGAATTTGCACAAACTCACTTCTGAGGGGCTGGAGGAGTTACCAGTGAAGGACACCATCCTCACTAATCATGTTCTATCTCATCTCACAGATCTTATTTAGTACTGAACATTGTATATGACTATCACATTCAAAGCCATATTTATAAAAGGAAAGTCAGAATTGTCCAATAAAGGGCAGTTCCTATGGCAGTCTGTAGGGACTCTTGACCTTCAAGCAGCTGTGTCTGCCAGTTCATAGTGTCTTTGCTAGAGAATCAGAATGACATAACTGACTAAGATTAAGAAAGATCAAGAGAGGTGGTCCAAGGGAAAAGAAATTAATATAAGGACAACCTGGGAGACTACAACTACAGGAAATAAACAAGCTTGCTGGTCATGAGGACTGCATAGAGGGATCTAGGGTGTAAGTTCTGTACATGCTTCTTTAAAATACCATTCAGAACAATGCTTAACATAATCTGCAACATAATCTCCTTTATTGTTCCAGTAAAAGGTTGGAATTTGTGTATACATCCTGAACATACATGGAGACAAGCAGGAAAAATAAACATAAATTAATAATTACATGATGCAATATATATGACAAAGTACTTGAAGGCTCCTTAATAATGTAACATGTGCAAAAATAAACTCTAGCAAGATCCAAATAAAATGACCCTGGAGTGGTCTTACAATGTAATACTAACTGATGTGATTAAACAAACATGTGACAAAGTAATAGTAAACACATGCATTCAACTACCGTGGAATTCAGGACTGGCCTCTCTGGCCTAGAAATCACAATTTCACATAATTACCCTTTTAGAAGAAGTGTATGCCAAATCACTGGCAAAATGTTTTCTTAAGTATCAAAATATTGCTCTGGAAGAGCTGATAGTTGCAAATCACTTCTAAAAAAAAGGTGCTTCTCCTTTGTTAGTGATGCAAATCAACAACTTTTTCTTATTAACTCTAATAGCTTTTGTCACTGCCAAAAAAATGAGATCAGACATGTCTCTAAAATGTAAGTAGTGCATAAGTATTAACTGTAGGATTGAAAAGAACAAGAAAGAACACATAACCTAGACCTTAAAAGACAATTTTTACAACGAATAAGCAAACTTATTGGAATCTGGCCAGATACAGTCTCGTTAGAAAATTCATACAGGCACACACTAAAATCCCTCCACAGTAAATTGACTGCTTAGCCCACTTGTGTCACACAGGATCCATTTTCCCCTAACTGCTACCAGAAGAAGATACAGTTTTATATTGGGCAAATACATACCTCCTACAATTCCTATCTCTTACATCTAACTATTAAAGACCACTAAAGAGAAATATTTAGACATTGCAAGCCCTTATGCACTAAGGATGGCATTTAGAGAGGCCTCACAAGCTCTAGCTGCCAGGGCTCCTCTCACAGAGCTGCTCCTCTGCTCTGTCAGTCCACATCTTTTATACAATGTGTGCTAAGGGAAGTAAGATGCTCGCAGGCAAAGCCTGCTGTCATCACACATCCTCCATTGCAACTTACTGCAATGAGATCTATCATGGGATCAAATATGGGGCACATATTTTCCATTTTTCTGATGCTGCTGTCTTTTATCAGAATCTGGAGAAATCAAAATATTCTTCTCAAAAATGTAAAAAAAATATGTATTTCTTCACATTTACTACTTATGAAATTCAGTGTCTGTCTACACCCTTCCGGGCTTACAGGTATGGATACACATCTCAACCACATCTCTTCTCCAAGTCAAGGTTAAACCTCAAGCATGCTCTTATCCCCTTAACCACATACCTACCCTTCTGTCAACAAAACCTCCTGTTATTTCAGGAATTTGCAGCCTGTCAATAAACATTTTAGGGTTAAAAGTTCAAAGACCTGCGATAGAAGATGACAGTCGAGAGCAGCATGGGTTTCTATGCACAAATGTTGATGGAAACAGTCAAATAAAAATGTTAGGGCATGATACTGCTTCCACACAAGTCACTGTAAAACTATCAGCCATTTCACTGTGACAAAGTTCAGCTCCAGGTATAAATTAATTCCTGCATAAGTGTTTGAAAGTCTCATTTTTCATTGCGAATCTCTGCATCAGAAATACGAGCCGTATTTGTCTTACAATTCAAGGGACAAGTTATTGCCAAACAATGCAGTCAAGCTGAATTTAGGCCTACGACATTTTAGAAAATCAAGATATGCAGTTAAGCTAGGTTTACAAATTTGCTTCTAACCCTGACTACAAGATATTTTTTTTCAAAATTTTTTTTTTTTTTATTTTAGCCACATTTTTGAAGTACTGTTCTCAGCATGAATGCATCTCTCTCATGAACATGAAAATTATACACAAGCATGAGGAAAGACTAAATGATGGAGAAAGTTTGTTCCACAACTGGATTATTCCATTGGCTGCAGCAGATCCAAAGAAGCTAGTGTGGTCTGTCCACTCAATATTGATTTGTGAGCTAAGCACATGCTGGCTACTAGGTAGCACAATAGACTATCGATGTCATGGCCCATGCCTTTCAGAATAAAGTAATTAGATGGAATCTAAGGCCAGGGCAGTTTTGACCAGAAGTGACCAAATTTCAGCTGTGTAATTGTCATTTCATGTGGAAAAAAATGGGGCTCTTAGTTCTGTTTTTAGAAACTGTTACCACTGCTTTTAAAACTAAAAGGAAAAAATAATAAAATACAAATCATATGTTTATCAATCATTCCCAGATGAAAAAAAAAATAAAGGGAGCACCAATTCATGCATGTAAGAGCTGCACAAAAGCAACACTGGCTCCTTAGAGTCAAATGTCAGACCAGCACACTCAAGGGAGCACAATATCCAATGAGCAGGTGTACGCAGGCACAACTGCTCTGCCCTGTGGACTAGACATATCAACACATACACTTGTGGATCAGCCCAAAGTCTAGTCTGATGAACAGGGGTACTTGTTAAATGCTCATCATATGAGTATTGAAAACTCCATGATCTGTCCCTGTGTATCTCAGTGTGGCTTTAGAGAGAAGATGCAAATAAATGCAAACCTCTGAATGTCTGATTATATTGAAGTAATAAATACACCCACAGTTCTTGACATGCCTATAAGACTGTGAACATTGTAGGATTTACTCAGGCAAAATATGGTATTTAATAAACAGAACTTACCAGTATGAAAGTCTTACAGGTTATAAACATTACTAATATCATACTGCCAGAAGAGTGTTTGATGTGATGTTTAGAAGCAAAATACTCAAGACAAAGGCCATTTTTTACTTTTGCTTCTGAATTGCCCGCCTTCCTTCCTTCTCTCTTTGTAATAGGCCTTGTGAGATCATCTCTTCTACAAGTGAATCCATGCAAATTCCTGGCAATTTTTAATACAGGAAAGCTACAATAATTTCATGCCTCTTCAAACACACTGTGAGAGCAATCAAGGGAAAAAGAAATTAAAAACTAATTCTGCTATTTATTCTCCTCATTTATTTTATCAGTCATCCCACTGTCACACTGAATAATAATCAACAAGACTTGATACACAGACTTAGCACAGGGCAGGCATCTTTGTGGGATTCCAGAGAAAACTGCAAACCCTAGGGAAATACTGATACTGCAGGAAAGACTAGATTAATCACAGCAAGCAGGACACCAGCATGAGTATTTCTGTTCACTCGGCTATCCAGGCAGGCTGAGAAGGAAGCAAGTTTACCTAACTAATCATATCAATACAGGGGAAAATAAAATAAACAAACAAATAAATAAATAATCCTTCAAAACTGTTTACTACCACAGACAGCTGCTGGTATGTGGAAGAGAAAGTAGACAGCATGTCTACAACAAGGTATAAAATTACAACAGAAGTATTGTGACAGAGTACAGATAATTATTGCTTATAATGTCTGGCTGCAATTATACGATTCTGTACCATTTCACATTGAATCTGCTAGTGCTGGAATTAAGAGGCTATGATGACTCTTTAGAGGAATCCCATTTAAGTCTCTGTCACTTTGTGGGGTTGATTCAGAATGCTTCAGACAAAATGCAAGATCAAAGTAAACCCATCATTTAGTTTTCACTTGAAATCCATTCTTGCTGAAGAAAACACCCAAGCAATTTTAGCCTTAAATAATTGTAAGATCCTGATAGGTTGGATTTTAGATTCCTCCTTCTTTTCTTTTCTTTTCTTTTCTTTTCTTTTCTTTTCTTTTCTTTTCTTTTCTTTTCTTTTCTTTTCTTTTCT
>JANIJG010023826.1:0-36967 GCA_024611175.1 Megaceryle torquata | reverse complement strand
TTTCTTTTCTTTTCTTTTCTTTTCTTTTCTTTTCTTTTCTTTTCTTTTCTTTTCTTTTCTTTTCTTTTCTTTTCATTAAATCAGTTATGAAAAGTGTGAATTGACCATGGTTGGATATGGCTGTGCAAAAACTTGGGTGTTGAATGGTGCCTGGATGTGCATTTAAGCTGCAGATGTAGTTTGTGTGAATCATATCTTTAAGAAAGACAATTGCATTCCTGAATCTTCTGATGGAGCAGCATATAGTTGGCTCAAAAAGGACCTTTTAGTTCAGTGTAACAGCAGAAGAACTGCAAGTGGACAGAACAGAATAGAGTCAAAAGTTCCTAGCCCTGTAGGGCTAGAATTACAAAGTTCCCATAAAGGCATCTGCTTAGACTTCTATAAGTGCCCACGTTCTCTAACTCCTTTTAAGATGAAAATCACACAATTAGAAGCTCTTTAAAACCTCTTCAGATAAAGGCAACTAGATAGCTGCATTTACATCACTGTCTAACGACCTTCACAAACCTGGCCCGTAGAAAATTTGTTTCTACAAAGGAGTATGATTTTCTGTACCCATTTTTGTATCATTTTCTGTACAAAGTTCTGAGACACCATTTAGGAAATTGACTTAGACCAGAGACTGTCTGAAGTGAATTTCTTCTGCTGTGCACTGAAAGGGAGAAGATCATTATTTACTGTGCCTCTGAGTGCAGTATTTCCTTGAAACATTCTACAAAAGCACACCTGTCTATGCCATTTAGAAGCTTTGTTTTCATCAGATGCCAAGGCTGACTGAAAATGAAATACCAAGAAGAAACAGCTTGATCTCGTGAAGCTCCAGACATCAGAGAGCTACCTTATTTCCTGACAGCTCAGTCATCAGCTCTTGAGTAGCCTCTTGGAAAACTGACAAAAAAATCAAGGCCACTGAGACCGGTAGCTCTTCACTTGTCAGGATTTCTAAGCACAGGCTTGAGAACAGAGTGTTTCTGAGTCTTAAAGCTTGCCTCACAAACCCCCAGCCCCATCTGACCTTTCACAGCAATCCCATTCTTTGAGCAAATTTTGGAGTAGTATATAAAATTTCCAAAATAGTCACTTTTTACCACTATCTCTCCCTATCCTACTCAACTTCAGGAGGATACAAGGAGGAGCTGAGGTCCTGATTAGACCTACCTGCCTCTGCACAAGTGCTATCTATATTAGTGCATCCAAAGCACTTATAGTAACTTGCTGGAGCCAGTTCACTCAGACTCAGAAAATCCAAAACTGTTTATATTTCATTGCTCTTTCTTCCTAGGAATCAGTCTTTGTGCTCTCAGGTGGTTTTATCCTTTTGCATTCATTACTAAAAACTCTTTGCAACATCCCACTTCATGCTTTTTCTCTTCCCAAATAGCCCAGACACACAGGTTTTCTACATCCCTCATGAATTATAAATTACAATACCTGAGAAGGAGTTCTGGAAAATACATAGGTGCCTAACAAGTCAGACAAGCTGCTAGCACTCATTCGAAAGCATCAAGGCACCCTGGTCCTTACTGCTATTAGTTCCAAAGCATTTGTTGCTTTTGAAAACCTCACTAGAGGCCTATCATATGCAAGCCACATAAGTACTTTTCAAATATAGCCCCAAATAGCCTTACACAGAATAAAAATGTTCACTGCAGACAAAGTGTCTATGCAGGTTTAGTGACAAATTTTATTAACACAATTAATAATATCCCTAAATATACATCAAACATTTCACAAAACGAATGATCTTTAAAGGAATCTTGCCTTTTCCCCTGGATATAGTTTTCTCCTAGCAGAGGGAAAGAATTTTGCAATCCAAATGGAGAGTTATAAATTTTACTACCAGGCTAAATGCAATGTGAGTGTAAATCTGGCAACTGTTAAGTGTTGTTAAATAGATAAACATTTTTTTTAGCCCTGCCATATATCAGAAGGACCTTCACCTATAATCTTCATCCTGAGAGCTGTGAGCATTTTTAATGGTGGAAGAAAACTCATTTTATAGTTTGAAATATTCCTGTAGAAAATTAAGCTCTCCCAGATGAAAAAAAATACTGTCCTTCATAGCTTAATATGAGTAAGCAACAGCCTGCTAGATTTCACAGCCTTTAAAGAAGTTCATGGCCATGCCTAAGTCTCTTCCAAAGCATATATTTTGTTCTTTAATACAAAACTGAAGAAAAATGCAAACCAAAAGGCCTTTGGCTCTCTCTGGACTACTACCAGAGAAATGTCCTTCCCACTCTCATGTTTCAGTTTCTACACCATGAACCCCCCCCAGTTACTGCAGATTTCTTCTGCTGATACAGTCACCCCTTGCAGCCCTTGCATTTGAGGATGTATCCTCTCCACTAGTGGTTATTATCTCTAGACATCCCAAGCAGTTGGCACACCATTGCCAGAAGTGAAATGAAGTCCATGATCTCATGGTCTATCTAGAAGACATGTTGTAATGTACATTCATGCCAACCACCATGAGCTACAGATCAGACTTCAGCTCAGACACTTTCTTCTTATCTCTTTCCAGCAATCAGGTCTTTCCTGGGCATTGGTCCACACTCATATTTCTGCATGTTACTTGATAAATTATATGTAAGAGTAAAGGAATCAACATGATCCATACGTTAGTGAATATACAGCATTGCCTGTTCACCACTGTAGTCAGACAAGTTTCTCTAGTTTATAGTCTTTACTAAGTTAAATCAAGTTTAATATCACAGGAACCTGTCATGTCACTTATCCAGAAAGCACTAGTCACAATTTAAAGCCCTATAAAAATGATAATAAGAAGAGAAATTATATTTCTCACTGACTCCCATAGTTGAAATGAAGCTTATTACTTTTTATTAAGTAACTTATATGGTCCTCATACCCTCTTATCTATTGCCTGAGGCATTCATTCTCTCTAAGAAAAATCACTTTAATCCTTGTTTGTGCCAAGTCCTTGCAATACAACAGTGTGTCCATAAAAAGGTGCAATTTAATAATAACGTTTAAGGTTATTACAGTCAGAATCAGTGTGGGCAAGCATAGATCACCTGTGGGTTTTGCTTTAGAATGCCTGGGAAAACATTTTATAATAAAAAAATCCCCAAATATTATGGTAAGTATATTACAGAACATAAAAAAGTATGATTAAATATTTTGGAGGCTCTGATTATCGAAACATTTCTGTCTGTGAAACTTTACAGTTCATAGATCTGTACATATTAAATAGATCTTAAATTTATCTGATGGTTTTAATATTTTTCTACTTCCATCTTGAGGGAAGATACTTCTCTCATTTGGGAGACTTTTTTTGTGGTTTATGTGGACTGCAGCTGTCCTGTGTAGGGAATTTTCTCTGCCAGGAATTTTCATTGTCCTAAAGCATTGAGTCCCAGAATACCACCAAACAGAGGAAAGATTGCACATCCATTTAAAAATCCCTCTTCCTCTGAATGGGAAGGTTTTGTGTTGAATTTCTACTCATTTATAGAGACAGAGTGAGAAAAGGCGTTCAGAGCAAAGACCTTTTTCAGACACATCACTGAGGAAAACTGTGGGTGAACAGAAAATGGTTGTGCTAAAGAGGCAGGAACATCTCTGCAAGTATTTGGTATTTATGTATTATGGTGTTTTTCCCTTCCTCCTTTTCTCTCTTTCTCCCTCCCCCCCTGCTTATTTCTTTTTTCCTCCACCTCTTTCTTTTTCCTCCTTCCTTCCTTATTTCTTTCCTCTCCTTCCTTCCTTCATTCCTTGTCAATGTGTGTGCATTTGCATACTTATATTCTTAGTAGAAAAAAAGCCCAGAATCATTTCAGACTTCAGACTGAATTTCCTCAATGCTTCTGTCTTAAAAGTGGAATAAAACAAAGTAAATGGCGAGCCTTTTGCAGAACATCATCCCTGGAGCATTCCTTAACAGCATTTCCTCAGAAATGGGGGAAATAGTTCGGATTCCATCTCTTCTCGGGCAATATGAATGCATCAAGAGCTTAAAAAATTATTTAATCTACATAAACCAAGAAGTTCTGTGGAGGATGCTCACTTCTGAAGCTGAATAATTCTGTATAAAATATTTAGCTTTTGCGGGGAGACAGACAGAAAGACTGATTATAGGAAAGCTTGTTACTTAGGGAATGCATGAAGAATATTAAACTTCTAATTCATATCTCACAGAGGAATTAGAGGTTTTCTAAAGGTGAAACAACATATGACATTCCTATTCTTGAATGCCATTAAAGCTGGTAATTTCTGAAAGGCAGACAACCGCATTTCAGGTTGAAGCTCTGAATAACAGTCAGAATCAGTTTATGCTTGGATTTTTTGTATGCTACATAGGGAATCACACTCTTTATTTCCTTTAGTTTTTACATGTCTTATACAAATTATAATAACAAAACTGAGAGCAGCTTTATCCACTAACACCTTGTGTTATATTCAGCTCATAAAGAAAAACAGACCCTAACAACAGCCAACGTGCAAGTAGTTAATAACCGATGACTAAAATATGAGCACAGAGAATAAGCATGATTGAAATGTTGCCCTATTCTGGACCCTGGAAATCTCAGCATAGGTCCACACTGACAGCTGGAGTCAACCCTAGCACTACCTTCTGGCCAAGTCCAAAAATTCTTCCACAAATCATTTGCACAAGAAGTTTCTCATCTTGGCATGCAGAAACCCTAACGAATGTTGATGCCTGATACCAAATGTGTCTTGATGAAGAGTGCCATACACATCATAAAATATGGGCTATCACATCCTCCTCCTATGTAGTGCACAAGAGGCATACAGGGCCAGGCTTTACCCCAGTTTTTCTTGTGGGCCCATATCTGCCCACTACAAGCTATATCTGGGAGAATTCATATTCCCATGTGTCCATGGGGATCCCAGACAGAGTGAGCTACTGCTTAAAGCATCTGTCATCCAACATGACATAGAGACTGTGCCTCCGAGCTCATGAACAAGGAGGAAAGAAACAATGCTTGCTGCATCATAGAACTGTCTGTCCCAGCCCTAGACTTTCTGAAGTACACATCCAATGCAGTCCAGCAGATCAAGATGTCAGGAAGCCATCTTAGTAGCTGGCAATCCTGTCTTCTGTTATTTTAGGTTGTCTTGTCCTTTCCTATATAGCCTGTAGCTAGGCAGGAGCTTGGAAGGAGATTGATTCCTGGGACTCTCATGAAGGACCCACACATCATGGGGGCAGCTGGGGCAGCTGCTGTGAAATAAGGAAGATGTATGTCAAGGTTCAGACACCGTGGTGGGGCTGTCCTGCATAATGGACACCAATATTAGCTTCATAAATATAAGACTACACAACTTGTGATTTTAATAGCATTTTTAACCTCCTTCATTTACAGTCATTTTGTGTAAACTAGGTAGGTGTTCTTGAAAAACAGCCAGGCAAGTGTGAATATCTGTGACTCCCGCACCATGAAGTGGAGCTTAATCATAAGCTGTTATTATGTGAGTTAAAAGTTCTTTACTAATGATCTTAGATATTATTTGAAGACTGGACACAAGGGAGGGTTTTCCAGTGCACTGCAAGAACTGTGTTTGAGACAGGAGAATCAAGACACTTAGGACTGCCATGGCTGGATCCTCAAATGCTAAATCTGCATGCCCTGGGAGAGGATGCATAAACCACAGAAGCAGATTTGGACAGGAGGGTTGGAGGGGTGTTACAATCTTTTTATTTTCTTTTTTTCTAGTCCCTCAGTCTCTTTTTCTAATAGAGGGAAGTTCACAGATGCATTACCTAAATGTAGGAATTTTCAGGGCAAAAGAGTGAGGCCAGCTGTGGTAAATTACTTAATTCCTCTAGTTTATTATATCAGAGACGTGCTCTGACAAGTTGAGCCTGGTTGCTATTACAAATGTACAGCCTGGGAGGAAAAAAATACCAGTGTGAAGGTTTGGACCTTTTCTTTGTAAAGTTGTTTTAATTAGAAAACCAGACTCTAAGAGGCTTTGTACTGTGCAAGTCCATTTGTTAAGAAGGATTGGGGGTGGGATATTCATGTTTGCCCATCAAGTTACTGAGCTGTCCATCCCATATATCTGGGTTTGTGTCCTTTGTCCAAGAGTGGCTCTTATCACATGGGCTCACAAAGGCCAGAGAGAAGAGACATTTATTCCACAAACACAAAGAACCACTTTGAAGACATATCCCTTTGTTCACCCTCAAACACTCCTTCTAGTGTCATTTAAGGAGTATTGAAATTTGTCTGCATTGGTTGTTTAAAAAAAATTTTACACAGGTAGCTGAGAGACAGAAAAAGCTCTCGTCGCTTACTTCTCTAACATTTTATATTGCAGAAAATCAGTGGCAAACAGTGGGAGTTCACCCCAAGAATGGGTGCCAAAATAGTCACAGTGCCAGCCCAGGATGGAGGAGCATTGTGGCTCCTTGTGTTAATACTTGTCCATGTATTATTGCACAGACTATGGATGCTTGTGCTTTAAATTCATGTCCCTCACCTCTTCAGTGGTAAAACAGCCTTATTATAATTTCTCAGCTTTATTCAGTATAAGTGAGGCATTCAGGGAAAGATCTAAGAAAACATATGGGTGCTTGAAAGAGTACAGTACAGTACGTATTTCACTCCAACACAGAAATGCAAATTTCTGCACATCAACAACTACCTGAATGACAGAAGTATCTCAGCTTGCTCTGTGACACCTAGTAAAACTGATGCTTCCTGAAAAATAAAACCTGCAGGTGGTCATTGCATATGCAATTACTGTTAATGTTTCTGAAATGTCTCAGACTCTGCGTGTACATAGACCAGGGCAAGCACAGACAGCTTGGTGCTTCACAGAGGTAGCAAATGCTGACACAGTGATCAGAAAACAAAGAAGCACAAGTAGCCTGACCAACTGAAGTTATGGGCAGAAAGATCACAATTAGTCATTCACTCATGTAATACGTCATGAATCTCCCTATGCACAACTTTTTGGTCTCCACTACCACAACAAGCCATGCATCAAAAAAAGGAATTTTATTTCCTTGTCTTGTTGTTAATACTGCAGTGACTTACATGTCCTTAGAAGCACAGGTGGGAGATTTGTCTGTATTTCAAAACTCCCATGGTGTTAAAAAATTAATTATTATTTTGAGCAATCTCAGATTAGCAACCCACTTTGAAAAGGGCCAGAGAGAGAGAGAGAAGAATCCAACTGAGAGAAAATTAAAATAATTTCAGGAAAGAGAAGAACTAACACTGTCAGAGCAGACACCACCTTTTCCTTCAAGTTCCAACAGAAGGTAGAATTCTTAATAGAAAACACAAGGTTCACTATTAAGTGGGAGAAAATGTATCTATTTACACTGGTTTTGTTTTGTTCAAATCACCAAGGGACTGAGGAGGCAGATGTGAGGAACACGGAGCACATGAGGGAGGAAGAAACATCAAACTATTTTGGCATCCCTCCAAGACTAGTTGGAGATGTTCACAAATCCTCCAGGACCATAAAATTTGCCCAATGTTAATGATAAGACAGTCACAGTACCTCATTAGCTTTATTATAGAGAATTATTTCTCTGCCTTGGGATTTTACTCATGAGCCAATAACTTCAATGATAGTAGGAAATAAGAGTGTTCCTCCAAACTGTTTTGAACACTACAGTGGCCCAGAGGTGGTGTATCAGCAATCCACATGGCTACGAATATTTTTGCAAGGATTGCCCAAACCCAAAACTTCTCTCAGACACATACAGTGGGTATGACTGGGCTGAAAGGGGAAAAAAAAGTTAGAGGAAGAAGTAAGTCTGATTTTTCTGTGGAAGGTAAAGCAGGATAAAGATAGGAGGTAAAAGCACTGGGCAAACCAAGATGTGCTCTTCTCAAGACCATAGATGATGGGACCTTTCATGTCCAGAGAAGTTTGAAAGACTACACCATTAGCGGGTGGCTTTATATGTGACCATAAAAGGTCAGCAGGTGTCTGTATAGCAGTTGGTAAGAATATGGGGTAGATCAGGGAACATGAGCTAAAACAAGTGTACAGTGTCCCTGAACAGTAATATGGACATTCCTTTGAATCAAGATTTTTCTTTTCAATGCCATGAGGGTGTGTTTCAAGACCCTCTTTTAAGCAGTACTTTGATGGAAATTGTTTATTTCTGTAATATATATTTATTGTATATATTTTACATAATATAGATATTGTTAATATAATAAATATACTGATTAAATAACAATTTAATAAGGAGCTGAACTTCTTTTTAACCATACAAGAGGTGGGGTTAGAGTGAATCGATTCCCCAGAAATATTCCACTACTAGTTTATTTGATGTCATTTTTAAAAGCACAAATATTTTCAGAAGCCTTAATGTAACTCACCTCCAGTTCAGATGTTTTACTGATATACATTTATGCCTAATGTTCTGCATTTGGTGAAAAATTGCACGAAGTGGAGCTCCTAGCAGTAACTGAAAAAAAAGCCATGACTTTTCCATCCTGACACTCCTGTGTCAAGGATTTAAAGGCAGACAGACATTTTGCCATATCATATTAGTATATCCTGAACAGGCTAGGTTCAGTGACTTTTGTCCTTCTAGGTCCCATCACAGAAGGCATCAGGTCACTATTCTGATTTTAACATAATTAATCCTTTAGTGAATGATGAATCAAACTTTGGCCTAACCTCTTAAGATTCATACTATGTACTTGGGTGCTAAGTCACTGCTCATAGAGACAGGGCAGGTGTCTTGAAGAATATATATATTCTATAATTGAAGAATTATAGAATGATCAAGGTTGGAAAACATCTTTAAGATCATCAAGTCCAACCATTAACCCGACTCTACCAAGTCTACCACTAAGCCATATCCCCAGTCACCATATCTATACAGATTTTAAACACATCCAAGGATGGTCACTCAACCACCTCCCATGGCAGGCTGTTCCAATGCCTGACAACCCTTTCAGTGAAACAATTTTGACTAATGTCCAGTTTAAACCTCCCCTGGTGCAGCTTGAGGCCATTCACCCTTGTTCTGTCATTAACTACTTGAGAGAAGAGACCAGCACCTACCTCTCTACAACCTCCTTTCAGATAGTTCTGAAGAGAAGGAAACCTCACTTCTCTCAACAACTACCTGAAAGGAGGTTGTAGAGAGCAATGAGGTTTTCTTTTCTTCAGACTAAACAACCTCAGGTCCGTCAACTGCTCCTCCTCACTTGTTCTGCAAGCCCTTCACCAGCTTAGTTGGTCTTCTCTGGACCTGCTCCAGAACCTCAATGTCTTTCTTGTATTGAGGTGCCCAAAAATGAGCAAAGCACTCAAGGTGTGTCCTCACCAATGCTGAAAACAGAGGAACAATCACCTCCCTACTCCTTTTTCCAATACAAGCCAGGATGTTGTTGGCCTTCTTGGCCACCTGGGTACACTGCTGGCTCATGTTCAACCGCTTGTCAATCAGTACCCCCAGGTCCCTTTCTGCCAAACAGCTTTCTAGCCACTCCTCCCCAAGCCTGTAGCATTGCCTGGGATTGTTGTGACCCAAGTGCAGGACCCAGTACTTGGCCTTGTTGAAGCTTATAGAGCTGACCTCAGCCCATGGATCCAGTCTGTCCAGCTCCCACTGTAGACCCTCCCTACCCTCAAGCAGATCAACACTCTCACCCGACTTAGTGTCATCTGCAAACTTACTGAGGGTACTCTCAATCACCTCATCAAGATTATTGATAAAAATGCTAAACAGAAATTATCCCAATATTGAGCCCTGAGGAACATCACTTGTGACTGGCCACCAGCTGTATTTAACTCCATTGACCAGCACTCTTTGGGCCTGTCCATCCAGACAGATTTTACCCAGCAGAGTGGATGCCCATCCAAGCCATGAGCAGCCATTTTTTTTCATTAGAATTCTCTGGGAAAGAGTGTTGAAAGCTTTACAGAAGACAACATCCACAGCCTTTCCTTCATCCACTAGGTGGGTCATCTTGTCATAGAAAAAGATCAGGTTTGTCAAGCAGGACCCGCCTTTCATAAACCCATGCTGACTGGGCCTGATCACCTGGTTGTTCTGTATATGATGTGTAATGTCACGCAAGGTGATCTGCTCCATGACCTTCCCTGGCATGGAGGTCAGACTGACAGGTCTGCAGTTCTCTGGATCCTCCTTTTGGCCCTTCTTGTAGATGGGGATCACTTTTGCTACCCTCCAGTCCACTGGGACCTCCCCAGTTACCCAGAACCACTGGTAAATGATGGAGAGAGGCTTGGTAATCACATTCAACTCCTTCAGTGGTCTTGAGTGTAACCCATCCAGCCCCATAGACTTGTGTATGGTGTAGCAGGTCATTGAATATTTCCTCTTGAATTGTGAAGGTTGTCTTCTGCCCTCTCTCCCCATCTTTCAGCTCAGGGGGCTGATTGTCTCAGGAACAGCTAGTTATACTGCTAAGGCTGAGGCAAAGAAGGTATTAAGGACCTCAGCCTTTTCTTTATCTCTTGTCCCTATGTTTCCCCTGGCATCCAATAAACGATGGAGATTCTCCCTGGTCCTCCTTTTGTTGTTAATATATTTATAGAAACATTTTTTATTGTCTTTAACAGCAGTAGCCAGGTTGAGTTCTAGTTGGGCTTTAGTTTTCCTAATTTTCTCCCTGCATTGCCTCACTACATCTTTGTAGTTCTTCTGAGAGACCTGCCCCTTCTTCCAAAGGCCATAAACTCTTCTTTTGTTCTTAAGTTCCAGCCAAAGTTCTCTGTTCAGCCAGGCCAGTCTCTTTCCCCGACGGCTCATCTTTCAGCACAGTGTGACAACTGCTCCTGTGCCTTTAAGACTTCCTTCTTGATGTCCAGCCTACCTAGACTCCTTTACCCTTTGGGACTGCCTTCCAAGGGACTTTGTCAATCAATCTTCTGAAGAAGATTCAGCCTGCATATTAAACTTCCAGCGCACAATGAAGACCAAGGATTTTTTTCCACACTTAAGTGTGTTGCTAACACAAAGACAGGTACCTAGCTGGAGTTGCCCAAACTTCCCCAGGGATCATCAGTTTTAGATCAGGATAAAAACAAACAAACAAAAAAACCCAAACCAAACAAAAAAGAATCACAGACAAACAAACAACACTAAACCAAAACCCCAACAAAATAAAACAAACCAAAACACAAACATCCTGTAATTTATCTGAACTTTTGGGTGATGAGATATGGCCTTCACATGTGAACAGACTCTATATGGGGGCTGCTTCATTTAATATGTTCACATTCATTCAAAATCACTCACACAAATACAGAGAAGATTGAGACTTCTTCACAGATAGGCTTTTGCTCTTTTTCTTAGCTTATTAAGAGGAAAGAAAGCTTGTGCTACTGGTAGCTTTCAGTAGCTACAAAGGATGGCTTTTCAAAAGGTTAAGGTATAATCTTGCTTTCCTTAAATAGCAGTATTTCATTTAGATTCCAGAGCATTTATAGCTCAAGGAGAGGGATGTCAGCTCACTTCTAAGTAAGTTTGCAGTGGTGGCATCTGACAATGACAATGGTTAACCAGCAAAATTTACACAGAATTATCTGACACTGAGTAAACAAGGAGTTCCCAATAATTCAGTTTAACATATCCAATTTTGTAACTGCAACCATGTTTGATGGAAAATATTAATTTTCTGCCAAGATCTATAACAAGAATCAGAAATGTGATGGTGCAGTTTGAGCAGTCTGAGAACTTACTGATTCCCAAGTGTTCCTAACAGCTTCCATTTCATAGCTACAGCAATTGCCTTTAAGATGGACAAATACATGTGTGTTTATATACACATTTAAAAGTTTTAAAGAAAAGTTCTGGGATCAGATTTCTCCATTTTATAGGTTGCTGTGGAAACAGATTAGCCCTCTGGAAATAAAAACCTATGTTTGACTGTAATGCAAAGAACAATCCATAGCATGAAAGGAAAAAACAGCTGGGATGAGGAATAGGGTAAGGTGAAAGGTGAGACAGTAGCCAGACAAAGTCAGACAGGGATGGTCTGAAAAAAAAAAAAGGAAGAGGGGGAGGGAGGTAAGAACTAAGCACTGTCAACAAAGTCTGCAAAACGGTCCAGCTGTTCACTCTCATCATAACTAAGAAAATAAGGAGAGAATTCCAGGGCTAAGGATTAAATTCATGAAGAGAAGAAAAACTGAATGGAAAGAGTGAATAACATTTCAGACAAAACAGACCCCACGTGGAGGTCTCTATTTGGAAATTGCTCAGAAAGCACAACACTGAGTTCCGGACAAAACACACACCCCTCCACAAATTTGCTTATAAAAGACCAAAAGGGATGTTAATACACTGCATTAAGCAGGCTTTTACAGAAAACATCATTTGTATAATTACATTGTTTCAGGCTGAGCATTAATGTCCTAGGCAGTTAAACAGAATTAGAGAATTTGAGAAAAGACATATCCAGCATCACAGAAAGGGATAAAAGGTTAATAAGTTTCACCACAAATCCCTGCTGAAACTTAAAATGAAAGTCCAAAGGACCTCTGAAATACTGTAAAAAGCCAGTCACCTCCTAGAGCTTTAAGTGATGTCAGGTCTTTTGTTCAGACAATGGACAACTGCATCCAGGAAAACCAGTTCCCAGGATCACATCCACACTGAGCAGCATAGAGGGAAAGAGAAGTGTTAGAGAAGTTAATTTAGAGACATGCTTACCTCCCAGACAATGGCATTCAGCAGTACAGAACTTGATTAGGCACTCTTCAAGAAATACAAATAATGTCTTTCACATTATATAAGCTGGGCTATGCTTGTGTGCATAGTTAGAAAATAATGATGCATGTACTTTCTTCTCTCTGTTTTTTGGTTGGTTGGTTGGTTGGTTTGGGTTTTTGTTTGTTTGTTTGTTTGTTTTGCGTGGGGTTTTTTGTTTTGTTTTGTTTTGTTGTTGTTTTCTATTTCTTCTTTGGGTAATGACCTCTCTGTCCAGTGATCTCTTAGGAACAAAGCCAGATAAATAGCTAGCAAGATGATTGATTAAGAAGATGCTTTGTTTCCATTGTCTGTGTGATCACTCCAGGCATTCAGCAATCTAATCTGTTAACTCCTGCATCAGTAAGTACATTATAAATCAGGAATAAAAACCATAAATGTCTAGTGAGGAAACTTCATATTCTTTAGATGAAACTAATTACGAGTGTGGATTTCATTAGTAATAGGACAGCTCTGAAATATCATTCATAGTTATTCATCCATGCTCTGGTACCCAAAGATAACACTTGCAAGTGCCACGGTAATAATAGGATAAACAGGTTGAACTAATATCCAAAATAGCATGTCATCTGGGTTTTCAATATTTACTTTTAATCCCACTTAAATGAGCAGGCTGTGATGAAGAAGGGCACAAGATATACTAAGCTTTCATAAATCTCTCTTTTATCATAGTCATGGTGCATTTGTGTATGCCATCTACCAGTTGTTTATGTCCAGCAGTATCTTCACCTTTGCCAAACATGGCCTTAAGTATCTTAATCTGTTTTTTTTTTTTTTTTAATTTATAAAGGAGCACTCCATCCATGCCTCCTGACTATCACAGTCTTTCTGCCTTTTTCTCTTGCCACTCTCCTAATCTGCAGTGTTACAGCTCTAATCATGAAAAGGGTCGGGATTCCAGGGAAAATGTGGTTCAGCAGGCAAGAAAGCACCTCCTAACATGACCCTCAACCCTCCACCTGCCAAGAAAGGATTCCCCTATTACAACTCCACTGCTCTCCCTGTCAAAGTCCTGAAATTTCAGCTTTGGTCCTGTAGAAGATGTCCTGACATCCCATCAGAACTGCAGTCACTTGGGGATTATCTCTCTTCATGTTTACTCAGAGCTGAGGTCAATATGAGCACTAAAGCTAACAGGCCACAGGGGCATGTGGGCAGCTGTTTGTGGTAAGAGCCCCTTGATTCAGACTGGCAAGCAAAAGATGAAAATAAAAGATGCATCAAATTGCTCAGACTTTTGAACATATGTGTAGGCTGCAGAGAAGAGCATAAAGTAGGAAGTTGGTACCTTAAATTGTATTGTGTCCTGGGGAATAAAGCTTGAGTTTCTGCTGAACTTCTTCATTAGGGCATTTTTCAACTTCCCTTGCTTGGTGGCAATAACCTTATCAGATGAGTAACTGAACTGTATTGGAGTTGAACATGTTGATGCTGTCCCACAGAAGGAGTTGTGTAGCTTGGCTGACTCCTAAGTGCTCCAAGGAAAGCAAATCTCAGATACATGATCGACTTCCACTACAGCATGCTGTGCTTTACATCAAAGCAGAGTTTACTGTTTCCACAAGCACTGGTGGAGAGTGAGTAGAGACATGGAACCATCTGCTCCTTTGCCTTTGCTGCAACACTGCATACAGCAGGCCACGTAGGACACCCAAACATAGAATCCCTCAATCTCCCTCCTAAATCTAATACACCACAAGAGAAGTGATGCATTGATTTTCCCTGAACTTTAATCTCTTATGGCCTCTTATGACCAGTGTAATGTGTCCTCAGCCAGCTCCTGTGATTAGCAGGCAATAAGGATTTATTCACAATTATTTATGACAACTGATTGAATAAATTGGCCAGGAACAAGTCCTTTTCTTTTCCTTCTAGATCCACCTGCAAATATATTACTAGGTCCAGTGCCAGAGCTTCACCAGCAATATCTTTTTAGACAGTTTTGCTTGATGTAATGCTGTAATTCAAACTTCATCTGATACATTGATTCTAAATTCAAGATATATTGTTAATACTAGCATAATAACTCTCAGAGTATTTTTTTATTTTCCTGTTCCTTCAGTGCACCATTTTTTCTGATCTGGTTACCCACAGAAAACATTTGAAACTCTGTGTTCATAGGGCAAAGGACCTAACACATCTGGAAAGCTGCAACAGACCTACACATCATTATCTCTTTTTACAGAGGGAGAAAGGGGCCTTCTTGGACCCTTGGACAAACTAACCCTATAAACCCATTGAATTCCACTCCACACAAGAGATAAACATGTCTAACATCAAATAAATGTTATTTCTGAAAGCAATACTTTCTAATTGCCCAGACTGGCATTTTTAAACAGGGAAAAAGAACACTCAGTTTTCATCTCAGTGGTGACTTGATAGGAAGCTGTAGTGCCTATGATCAAGGTTTAAGGTTCTTCTACAGACATGCTTTTTAAGTAAGCTGCATTAAGAAGCAATCCCACAGAAATAAAGTCCATGTAAAGAAAAAACAGGAGCAGGCCTGAATTAAACAGCACCTGTATGTTTTAAAATACAAATGGGAGTGTAGCAGTATGAAGTCAGCACACCACAGCTGAAATGGTGTGAGCTTTCAGGAGCACTCAATTTCCCTGGGGTCCTCAATTGCTGTAGCAGCCATGTGAAATTTCAATCTGAAAATACACAGTGGCCTTCAAAGAATCTCAGTGATACTTCAAACTGCTCATGTAACAGATATCATATCCTGGAACTGACATGACTCACTTAAAATGAACACATGACTAGATCAAAATTTCAAACAATCTCAAGTTCTGGGATATTTCACGTCAGGATTTTGGTTGAGGGTCTTAGGAAAAAAAAAAGTCTTTTGCTAAGCTTGCCTTTGTGACATCCATCTCCAAAACATTCTTCATGTTCTTGTACAGAAGAAATCACAACTTTGACATACATTTTCTTATGACCAAGGTCACACATTTTACAGACCCTTATTCTTGGCTGCTTGAAAGTTTGTTGTGATGTCATTTATACCTGTGTTGAAACCTGTTTCATGGGTTTCAAGCCCAGTCAGTTGGCCATGCACAGTGCCTTTGACACCTTGAAATTTTCAAAAGTAGCAGCCTCTGTCAAAGCAGCACTTGCAGGTTCAGGATCTTGCAGTGACAACTGTGTAATAGATCTAGGAGAGGTCACAATGACAATTTTATACATAGTATTTCTTTTATGTTGTGATATAAGAGTTATACCCACACCCCCTGAAAGATTTTCAGTGCTATTATTGCATTCTCCATTTAGGATTCATAGACAACCTCAGTGGTAGGGGGCATAAGAACTGCCTTCACCATGAATATTTGTGGGTATCATTCTCCAGCTCCAAGTGGACAAGAGCTGTAGTTCCTCTTTAATAAATGAGACAGTGAGGCCATGCCACTGTCTGGAGAACTTTGTGTAACCTGGGTATGAATCCCCAGTCTGTGTCTGGATGATCAAGGAGGAACAGGAAGGGATGTGAAGGACAGGGGAGATGATGTCAAGGAACCCACATCCACACATCTAAGGGACTCACTGCAGACCCAGTCTGGTCTTCTGGACTGTGACAGATGGACTGTGCTAGTTGTGCACATTTTTTGGCCTAGAGTCATCCAAGAAGAATCTAGCTCAGGTTCCCCAGGCATTCTCTGTGATGTGACCCAAACTATGAACAGGGATATTCAGTTCAAAATTAGGCTCCTGATCTATACGGAAATGTACATTAACTGACAGAATCTCAGACTATGTCTTGGCACGAAGGCCCATTGTGCAGAGTACTGTGTATTTGCACAATATTATAGTCTTTTGCCCATCAGAACATCCTGGCTGCATGTACACTGTCTCCTTGGAACAGTGTTTTGCTTGTGTTTGCATCTGAATTATGCTACATGTTACTTAGGAGCACAGTATTCTGATATAAGCCAAAAGCAAGCCAAGAGACATTCAGAAAAAATAACATTTAAGGAATGTGAGTGACAGAGTTCAGGCACCTTGAATATGTTGCTTAGCAGATTTTAGTGCCAGTACAGATATAGTCCTGGTTTCACTGTATCCACCTCAGAGTGCTCCTGAAACCAGGTTTTACTGATGCAGGTCTCATAGAAAAGTCCCAAACAAGCCCAAAGCTCTGGAAGCGTGAATGTTACTTTTCTCATTTTGTTGGGATATGCAATAACATGAACAGTATTTGTCATTTATTAACAGAACCATAACCAAGCTAAAATTTTAACTGTGACCTGCACTGAACTGCTTTGCATTATAAATGCCTGAATTCCATACTGTCATTTTAGAGGGATTATCAGAAGCAATAGCATGATCACCTTTAACCAAGAAAAATCAGGTACTAGACTGAGTTTACAAAGTCCTTAGAAAAGTGGGTGGAATTCATGAGTTTTTGATGCCTCTTTTTTCCTTTCCTTATCTTCCCAAGCGGCAGTCACTTCACCAGAATAACTGATGTTAAGAAATACAAAAAAGTGCCTATAAAGGTACAATGACACTTTTTCATAGTGAGAAGGACTAAACCACCACTCCAAAGCTGCCCTCTCAGTAGAAGACATTTGTCCAGTGCATAGCAATGCATGTCATCTCCTCATAGATTTCTGTTGACTTCTCTCCTACTGCACACAGGACAGCGTCATTACTTCCTACTGCTCTCAGGGTTTGAACCTATAAAAGCAGAAGCAACAGAACACACAGTCTTAGCCCTCGGTAACAGAAAATCACCTTGAGATCCTGCCCCCAGTATGTTTAAAAGCGCAAACTTTGAGGGCAAAAGATTTTGAAGTCTGGATATGGATGAATGTGAACTTATTATGATTTCTTTGTAGTGGAGCATGCTGAAACCATGATGGCACCTCCTGATTTGTACCGTTATCTCAGCTGTCCATATGAAATAAATAAAATAGACTTTTTTTTTGCAGAACAGACTGAATATAATATTTTTGCTCTAGACACTACTGCGTTTGGAGGGGATAAAAGAAAAAAGTCATTCCCAGATGGAAGTCAGATATCCATAAAATGAGAAATGAAAAAGAGTGTGGCATAAAAGTTGTTTCAAAGAGTGTTTTAATTTTCAGGTTCTGTAAATAACACAAGGGAAGAAATTCCAGATACTGTGTTGTACTGATAGATAAAGTTGGAGCTGTTTCGGAAGATGATGGATGGACCCCATCGTTAGCTACACTAGGCTAGGACAGAAGAGATATGAATCCTGCTGACAGTACTGCCAAAGATTTCTGTCATGACGTCAGATGTTCCACTTAATCTCTTGCTACCTCAGCTCCCCGTCTCCAAGATGAGGATGCTGATGGATTATTTTCTATCTTTATGCTGTAAACAGCCTATCATGCACAGACGTACAGCAGCTGGTGCAATGGACCAAGTCTGGACTGGGAGACCTGCAGCAGAGGGTGCAGCAGAGGAAACCAACACAGACCTGAGTCAAAATACCAGTACCTACCTAAATTGCACATACGTAGCCGAAAAGTACTGTATTAATCTGGTTTAAGTTAGACAGCTTTTAATTTCTCTCCCTTCAGCCTCTAGCCAGAAACCCACAATATTTAGCAAGATTAGCTAGCCACCAAGATCTTAATCCAGGACAGTTAACAGTTTGCTGTGCAGTTATTAAATCTCTGTGAAGAGGCTCCTGTGTTTTGTTTGTGCTGCCACTGCACTGGAACCTCAACTTCTCCTTATGCCAGAGACGATTTCAAGGCAGAAACTAGAAGAACACATTTTTAAGTCACATCCAGCTTCTAGGGGATGGTGAATTCCTTAGCAGTTCCATGCTTAATGAGTGTCCAAGGATATATTGTCAGAAGGGGCAGAAGGAACAGGTCTGTGACAAGACAACATATTTGCTGTTTCCTTTGTATTCCTTTATTTTCACAAAAGACTAGGTCATGTCCTCTATTCTTTCCTTTTTTGTTACTAATTTCCACCAGGGAAGCCTGACTTCTCAGTTCCCAAAACTGGAAAAAACCACATAAATTACATGTACCATCCACCCTGGCATTTTCCAGATTAAAATGACTGTTGCTGCAACTGTTGCCATCAGGCATACCCAGACCAGCTGTTAGAGCAAATAAAATACAGTAACAGGCAAAAAAAGAAAACCAAAAAGCAAAAGTCAAATCAGAATAAATCAGGCCAAGTGACAGGCAAAGTTGAGCATCTCCCAGTCCACCCCATGCTCAGGCTGATGATCTTCCCTAATAGAAACAAACACTGATGATCCCCATCCTGAGCAGGTGATCCTCTCCCTCCAGCAGCTACCCCAGACCCTGGAGGCCAGGGACTGTTCACGCTCCCCTGTGGCTGATAAGGGTCATATCTGCACCATTTTACAGGAACAGCATGAACTTTCAAGGGATGCAGAAGGTAGTAAGGGATGAGAATTCCTGGTAGTAGCATGCTCAAAAGGCAATAAATACCATCCAGTCTTGAAACACCTATTAAACCTCCCAGTGTCCATGTGTGGATAAACAGTAGCCTGATCATGACACTAGAACTGGGGTAACATCACCGCTGTGTACATTTAGCATTCCGGTAGATGTATAGTATTGATTCACTGCCATTTACCAGATATTTGTTCCTTTGCTTTTTCTTTTCCATCTTCCAAAGTTCTCTAGAATTTCTGTGCCACTCTTCATTTCCTCGTCAGAGTCTAGGCACCCCTGTTACCAACCTATTTCTGAACTTTGTATTCTAACTCTCTTGTACCTCTTTCTGTCTATTTTAGGTTGAAAAACTTCCAGATCTTCTTTAATCTCTGATTTTACAGTGCAGTGAAGACCTTGGTCCCAACCCATTCTTCCAGGTATTGCTGGAACAAGCACAGTAATAAATGAAAACTTTGTAACTGAAAACAAAATAATTTTTTGTTGTTCTTACGAAATAGTCACCCATTTCACGCCATAAAAGGCAGAAGTTGAAAATACCAGAATATGGGGCCACTGTTATAGCATTTTATCTGTATACATGAGTATGAGTTTGTGCTTTTTCATATTTATCTAATCTACATAATGTGTTCATTTTTATACTGTCTATGAATTAAGGATTTTCTTTACAGATATCAACACATCCTTCCTGGGTACGAGGCATTTAGCAATTACAGTAATTTAGCTTCAGATTTAGCAGGAAGTTATGGTTTCTGGGAATAAATGAATTTTGGATAGAGTAGCAAAAAAAAAAAAAAAAAAGAAAAAAAGGTTAAAAAAAATCAATCAGATTTTCTTAAGAGGTTCTTGTCTTTCATCTCCATCTTTCCACTAGTCAAAAAATGATAAAGTATTTCGGATCAAACAAATGTCTCAGTCAACTAAAGAAAGTTTTTCAATCATTTTCAAGTATTTATTTTTTTTTCCAATTTAAATTTGCAAAGAAATAATTTCAAAATGAAAATTCAGTTAATTTCATATAGAAAAACCTTTTAAAATCCACTTAATCAACTTCATTTTTAGAAGTCAAATTATTTGCTTATTTTATCCTAAATTAGCATATCTTCATGCTTACTTTGGGGAACAAATTGTTACTGACCACAAAAATGTTGTCATACACTACCCATGCCTGTAAGGAGTGCCAACTGAGATAGATCTTAGTTTCAAATCATTTTGGGGTGCATCAACAAGGGAGGCTGCTGACAGTTCCTTCACTGTGCTTGAGCCAAATCAGGTCCAGCAGTCAAGCAGCTGCATTTGACAGAGCCACACCTCTGAGCACACTTGTACCCCTAGATATGAGCTTTTGCTATATAGCACAAAAGGAAATAGAAGTGAGTCAGGGATTTTAAAAGGATTTTAACATTTCTAATCATGACCCATCTTGTAGCCTGCTCCTTTCACTTCCATCAAGGCATGGAGGCTGTAGCAGAGGGGAAAACTGAGTCTGGCACAGAGGAGGGTTTACCCCAGATGAGGGATAAGGCCAAGCTAATTCAGCTGTGAAGCTCCAGATCTGATTCTTCCGAAAGGTAAGCTCCAGGTTTTCTCTGCTGGTCTTTTCCATGTAGATCTCTAAAGCTCTGCATCACACGCTAGGACCTTTACATCTGTCACAGTGCTCTCAAACCCCTTCTGGTACTGCAGTGTGCTCTCTCCCTAAAAATCAGACTAAACAATGGAACAACAAGAACAACAGGAAGTAAACAAGGAATAGGCAGAACAGGGGCATGAACAGCTATTTTCTATCTGCTGAAGGAATACATCCCAGTGGAAAAAAAATAATAACCTCTGCACAATTAACAGAGAATAGATTCCTGGTTTGAAAGCTCACCATGCATATGTCACATAGTTTTAATGATGGCATTTATCACACCACAGCCTTTGAAGAAGAGAAGTCCAGAAAATAAAACAATATATTTTGAAGGCAGCTAATCCCATGGTTATATTAAACAATGCTTCTGGACTATCTAAAACCAGCATGGTTTCTGGCAATGTCAGGTTCATTAGATAGCTCTTTCCATTGCTAAACAGTAGGAGCAGTGCACTGTGACATTAGCTAGCAACAGTGGTGAGCAATCACCTCTTTTACACAGCTGTGGGTGTGCATGATTAAAAAATAAATAGCGGATCCATTTTCCAACTGCTTCTAAGACAAAAAGAAGAAGGGAAATACTGTCAAATGTAGGAAAATTTCTTCCCTTTCCTTCTAGACCAGCTAGTTTTAATTTAGTTTTTTGTAAACGTCAAGCATAGAAAAATATATCCTTTAGATAATGTACCAAGTAGGAATAAAAAAAAAGACTGAAAAAGATTTTCAGATGACAAACAATGTACTGTGCCCTCAATACAGGTATGAGGCATCTGTTGGGAGGGGGAATGTCAGTGTGTACAGGGACAGACTGAACATCCTCACTGGGACTGATCAGGTTATTCCAGGAGAACAGATTTTCCATTAGCAAATGTGATTACCCCTGTATTGATATATTCTGTAAAAACATACAGAATTTGATTACATTTTTGTGGGGAAAAACAAGAAATGTTTCTAATGTCCTTAAAAGTTTGTTTTGTTGTAGTGAAAATGCTTCAGATCTTACTTCAACTGCCATACTGTATTGAAATAAAGTTAATTGAATTCTTACTTATATTTATATGGTTAATGGTAGCAAGCTGAAACACAGGAAGTTCCACCTCAACATGAGGAAAAATTTCACTGTGAGAGTGACAGAGCACTGGAACAGGCTGCCCAGAGTGGTTGTGGAGTCTTCTTCTCTAGAGACTTTCAAGACCTGCCTGGATCTGTTCCTGTGTGGCCTGTCCTAGGTGTGCCTGTGCTGGCAGGGGGGTTGGACTCAATGATCTCCAGAGGTCCCTTCCAACCCCTACCATTCTATGATTCTATATTATAATTAATATTGTATAGCATGGGTTTTTTTGTTTGTTTTGGTTTTGGGTTTTATTTGTTTGTTTTAGAATACTGTAAAAAAATTTAAACACTTGTAGCTAGTTGAACTTAAATATGCTGGCAACTTTATTTCATGAGAGTCCATATTTATTTTTTTTATTTTATTTAAGAGCAAAAAAGTAAGCATGTTCTTAACTTTTCTCTGACAGCAAAGTTGTCTTTTGCAAGCAGGTCTGTCATTTAGGCACATATAGGTGCAGGGGAACATATACCAGATTAAGACATATTCCTAGCAAGGAATTATCCTGAATCAATCATGCTTTTGTCTCTAGATATCCTTAGGCATTAAAATCCCTCTGTAAATTTGACCAAGGAAGGCTGCTGCCAGAAGCCTTTCAGTGCCATCTGAATCTATTTCTGCTGGTTGTAGCAGCAGCACCTGATGGAGAGAAGAGGCTCCACACTGGTTTTCCCCCCAGAAGTCAGCAAATACAACCCTGCCTACCTAGCTGGCTGGACCTCCAAGCCTGCCTTCTCTGGAGGTACAATCACACCAGTGTCCCTGGTGCTCATTTGCTCCAGGAGTGTGCAGGAGTATCAGTTTATATGCACCACCAAGAAGTAAAACATCTGCTTCACTTTCTGTGCTTGTGTCCTTCAGATCTGGATGGCAGGGTTTGGACCCTGCTTTGCAACCATGTTGGCACAGAACTGAACACATGGGCATGGAAATGGGAATGTGTAGGGGCTGCAGTTGAAACCCAGGAACTGTGAGGCAGGCTTTGAAGGTGTTAGATATATAATTCTCACAGGAAACAGTGGGAATTCGGCACGCATACACCTTTTAAAATGTCATCCTGTTTTTAGCAGACATCAAAATAAAATGTGTGAGTCTTACAACATATCCTCAGACTTAAAAAAAAAATAACTGGCTTAGTTAAATAAGTTTTCACTAGAGTTTTTTTCAGACTTCTGAGTGCATTTTTGTATTATATTCACACATATATCTTGTAGATATCTGAAATGTAAATAACCATCTGGAAATTTATCCAGAGCACTAGCTGCTATTTTTTTTCTTAATAATACAGATTTGTTGACAATCACGCACAGCTGTATGTCTTCAACAGCAGCTTACCCCTTACCAGACTGAAGGTGAACTGACAGGTCTCTTTACTCCACAGTCCAAACATATGATGGTAACATTTACAGGTGTACCAAAGCCTGGCATCATGAGATTCAGTCCAAGATTCATTGTGACCTTTAGCAGGTAACCCAAAGCTACATGAAATGAATTCCAAATTATGTAACTGTACCAGGACAGAGAATATTGTTTCAAAAGTGTAACATATTTTTATTGGCTTTTAATATCCTTTTCTTCATGCATATTCCATTTCTTTGATGAAAATAGAATAACTGAATAACACCTTCTACATAAAATATTATATAGTATTCCTCCATGAAGCATTGCTAGAATTTTAAAATGCTTTCACATACCATATATGTCACTTCTTGTAAGGTCCAGTTTGATTTTAGTTTAAGTGACATTTAATCATTGTATCATTGAATGAAATTCATCAGTACTATTTGGAAAGCACTATCTGTCTTTTCCAATATAAAACCACCTACTTTAATGTTCTTCTATATTATTTAATTTAACCCACTACAGACATCTGCCTGTTATTTCCTCAAAAATATATTGCAGTTTGCTTACACCAAGGAAAGTAAGTAAAAAAATTAAACTCATAATACTGGAGACAGTCAGATGCTTTCATTTTGGTTTGCTTTTTTTTTATTTTTCACTCTTAAACAATCATAAAATAATTCCCAGAAAGCCTGCTGAAGAGAAGGAATTAGATAAATGGCCAGAGTTCAGTAAAAACAGTTTTGAAATGTAGTGGGGCTGTGTTATTACACCGTGCTCCTGCTTACAGCCGGCATATTTTCTCTTTATTGTAAGGCAGAGTTCAGTCTGCATATATTTCCCGTTGAGCCAGGCTCCTCTTCCATTTAACTCTTCTTTATATGACAGTGTTTCACGTGCCAGTAGATTTATTATTCAGACATCTTCCCCACAACTTGAAGGATTTGAATTTTTGATTTTTTTTAAAGACTGTTTCAATTTTTATCTTCTTTGCTTGCAATGACAGAGATCAAATCTAGGTGAAATTATGTCCGTGTTTTATAGAGTTGCATCACCTCTTGTGACTCCATAGATCCAGTTGTGTTACCTATGCATCTTAGATGTGCCTGACATACCTATCAGCATAGTATCTGCAGTCTGATGGATTTGTAAGACAGTCATGTCTTAGAGATCAAGTCCTCATCCACAGTGAAGGAATTCTAAGCATCAAAGATTAAAAGTATGTTAAAAACCATACCATTTCAAACCATACAATAAGTAGTCAGTGAAGAATCAGAAAGGGGACACTGATAGCATTAAACTAAACAGCACACGGGTTCAGCCTGGAACCCAGGCTCACAGTAGTCATCAGCATAGCCCTGGTGCAGCTCTGGCCAGTGCCAGCATGCACACCCCTATCTAGCAGGCTGCAAGACAGAGAACAGCCCCAGGGCTGCCCCCCCACTTGGTGGACAGCAAGTTTTGGGGGAGAAACAAGCTCATCCACAGGCATATGACACGCTTTACTGGCCTAAAGGCTTTGTTAGATTGAGAGCTAAACAAATATTGAAATCAGAACTGGGGATAGCCTTTCTATGCAGAAATAACCACAATAGTTTCTTTAAAAAATCAGGTTTTTATTCTTTAATCCCATATAAAAAATACTGCTTATATTCCTTTCCCCAGTTCCTTGTATTTTTTTACATGTTTTACAAAAGCAGGCTTCTCCTCTGCTCAGAATAGCTTTTCATAATCTTCCATTCTTCATTTTTCTTTTCAGAACAAAGTTGTAGCTTTAACAAAGCTTGAAGGGTCTAGTCAAGGTGTACTAACCTCAGGTGTAACCCACCCAAAATGTACAGTTCCATGTTATGGCTGAAAATGTTCTTTTTTGCATGAGGTGTAGAAAATTTAAACATGATCATTCACAGTCCATGCAATTAAAACTGTAAACACATGTTCATGTTGTGAGAACAACACAACTAAAACTAAGGAACTATCTGGTTCACTTATCACAGGTTATCAGTTTGGGATCCCTCCACCTTGACACTGACTATGCTTTAGGTCATCCCTGAGACTGCCTTCTAAAATGGGATTCATTTTCTGTTCCTTGAGCTCAGCTAAAATGTCTCAGACAGGACAAGCCAAAATTGCCATTGGTGGTGTAGAAAGTCTGGGTTAAATGCTAATTTAGAAGTTCACATGAATGGCTTTAACAATATACTTTATTTGCCTAACTTAGCCTTATCCTGACATGTGTATCTTAATCCAGGGATATTTGATACCATCTGCCTCACCTGTCCTTGTACCCCATCACTCTTGCTCATGCTTTTTCCCTCTATGCACACCCCCTGCCTCCCCTGCTCTGGGAGGCTCCATGTGTCAGGGTTTGTTTCCCAGCTGTGTTGCTGCACCCTCTGGGAACCCTTTCTTCTCTCTGATCCCCTCCGTATCACCAAGTCTTCTTTAAACTGTCACTTTAAACTTTACTTGTTCACTTTTTCTTCTGATTAATGTTAAGCATCAATCGTTCTTTGTTTTTCCCCATCATTTCTGTTGGTTCATGAGAATACTTTTCTGTCACCTTTGCTGCTTTTAAATTCCAACTTTTTCTTCCTTCATCTCCATCTCTGTCTTTGTACATTATTTTCCTTGTCTAGCAGCACAAGTGCCTTTGTTACCCATTCATTTCTCATCTCTGTCCTACCAATTTCTGCAAAGTATTTTCACATATCACATAGCAGGGATCTGAAATAAAAAGAAATTCTGTTCTACATGGAAGGCATTTTCTAAGTGCTACACTGGTTGCTTCCTGTATTTGATGTTATTTTCTAGCCTTAGGAAACTCTATATAAACAGTAGAAAGCATATCAAGTGTGGCAATAAAAAATGAATAGGCTTTTTGACCAGAAATTATGGTGCACAGTAAAGAAAAAGGCAGAGAAAGTTTAAGTCACCTCAGAAATTGCCATTTCTGGACTGGCTCTACATGGGGCAAAGAGATGCTGGGAAGCTTTGTCCCAAGTCCTGTTCCTGCAGCTCTCTATAGCAGCAACATCCATAATTGGATGTCATTTGTGTTAGAGAACTGACACAAACCAAAATGTTCAGAAAGCAGAAAATTATTCCCTGGTTCTCTGTATTCAAAATTATGATCAACCAAAAGATAAACACCTCTAATATATCTTACAAGACCCCCATGCTGGCTTACTGATGATGCAGTTGCAAGCTGTGCATCCAGCTCCCATACCCAGCTCTGCTGGCATGCTTGCAGAAATTGCTAGATGCATTGGTAATCACACAAATACACCAGGAGTGTTACCAGCACATACCTTTCCACGTAGCTTTAATCTATCTGCCCTCTGGACCAAAAAGAAAAATTCCCAAACATTGTGATGATGGCATAGCCTTTTAATAGCACATATTTCTCTAAGATCCAGCTGCCTGTTAACTAAATATTAATTCACTGACATAGATTGATTTATATCTGCAATGAGTATAGAAACTTATCGGTGGAACTATGACTCTTACCTGGGGTTTCTGTGGAAAATTATTGAATTGGAGAAGTAGAGAGCTTGACAGCATGAGACCTGCTTTTACATGTGCATTCTGCTGCTTGGACTTCGTGTTAATCCTCAAAAATGACATCTCATAAGTCTACAAAGGTGTTTGTATAAATTTATTTCCTTGACCAAATGAGTAACTTCAGGAACTCTGTAATCATTGTTGGTACTCATCATGGTATGAAACAGGAAATTGAGTGACCCTACACCTTCAAAAGTTGAAGTGAAGAGTACACAGGAAACATACATTATTCATAGAACATAAAATACACATTACCAGTACAAGAGAAAGCTATTTTCTTTGGCACAGTAAAATAAGGCAGCCTGAAGAACATGCAGTGCTATGCCACTTGAGTAGAGACCCAAGTTAAACATCATTCCCCACCTGTCAAGATCCCCATTCCATACATCTGCTACCAGAATAAATAGGTATTTGTTTTTGGTAAAGACTTTAAGTTCATCCACCATGCTACATTTTGCTTATTTTTTATTTATCTTCTGTAATCACAGAAGTGAAAGAGATGGCAGTGGTATACCATGAACCTTTCATTGATGTAAATTTGTACTGGAAAACTGTATTGTGAAAAAGTAAAAAGTCCTTTGAAAATAAAACCTGAGAAAATATTAGGTGAGGGTAAAGCTTTTAAACAGAATCAAGTTACATTTTAAATCAGATCTGTTACTTAGGCATTCATATGTATGAAGAACAGTTTGAATTAAGGTGTCCTTATATGCATATGAGTGTATCTTAGATCTTTGCCTAATACCTACTTGAAGTTCCTAATGCTGTGCATCTAGAATATTGAAATATATACTGTGAGCCAATGAAATAAGTTGGCATTCATCTGAACCAACTTCATTAAAAGATAGTCATGTAGTTGAAATGAATCCTTTAGTTTCCATCTGTAGTGAAGGGGGAAAAACAGGTATTGCCAGAGAACAATTAATCTCTCACATATTGTATATGCTTTCCCAGGAAGGGATGAGCAGCTCTTTGAATATACATCTATGTAGAATATGTCTGGATTTAGATGTCTAGTTCACATCAAATGCTAAATTTGTACAGACTGAAGATAAATGAGTCGAATCCATCTTAAGGGCATGAGACTGAAATAAAAGGTTAGGTAAGGTCCAGTGCAGTTTCCCTTCTAGTTTGTTAAGTGAAGATATGCAAGTAATTGTATATATTCATGTTTCTTTTGCTCCTTCCTTCACTTATCAAAACTGTAATCAGCTAATTCAACAGGGTCCCTTGCTCCTGTCTGTGTTGTCTGCACATTGTTACAATAACAGTAATGTCTGGATAAGAGAGGACATCAAGAATATTATGCTGCCTTAGTTGTTTACATAGGCATTATACTTGTGGTGGTGATTTGTAACATTTACGCTTGCCATGCCAGTTTCTATTTCTTCATTATTGTGCAGCTTTTTATGGTGAAACGCAGTATCTAGATATGTCTGTACAATTCATGAGAGAAGTCAGGAGAAGCACATCTCAGTCAGACAGAAATTAGATGTTAAAATTGTGATGTTTTGTCATAGATGACAAACATTAAAAAAACAAAACAAAACAAAACAATAAGATAAATTAGATAAAAAATTTAAAATAATAATAATAAAAAACACACAAAAAACCCCCCAACAACAAACCAAAACAGAAAAATATGGCAATATCCTTGCACAGCCTTATACTAGTATTCTCAGCACTTCTTTTATCCCAAGTCCTGCTTTTAAGCAACAACAGTTAATGGAAGTCCTGTGTCTCTGTTAGTGAAATTATATGAATAATGCAACATGATGTTCATTTGCTTGTTTCATCCTGCCATTCTTCCACTAAGCCAGCTGCCAGCTTTAACTGTAATTTCCAAGGACCTAAAGATCAGGTGGGATTATATACTCAGGCTTTTCTGATTAATAACTGTGAATCAATAAGAGGTAAGTTGTTTAGCATAATATACCTATAAAATACTAAGTTCCCAAGTTTATAGCAGCTCAATTTTTGTTCCTATTTCTTACACATCTTCATAGAGATGTGCCTGTTAGAGTGGAATAAACTGTCATGGCTAGGGAGTAGAAAGGTCTCTTGTATTATGCTGAATACTTCCTGCTTTGACAAAATACATATATGCTTCAGGAACTGGAAGGTTTTAGATGTGTTATTTGTAAGCTTTTAATTTTGCAAGTATGCTGGCAAATTTTTTTGAATGAAGTTACAAAAATGGGGATTCATTAACATGAAATCGGGTGCTACACTTTTTTTTTAAGTCAATGCAATTTCTTTCAATCTTCTCAGTGCTGTTTTTTTACCTCTTGAGCTTCATAATTTAAGATTAAAATGAACTTAGAGAGTAGCAACTTCAAAACTGGAAGCACTTCACCATTCAGCAGGTATTGGGGAGTGGAAATCTTTTTTACCTCAATCTGACTCCCAGTCTAGCTCTGTTCTTTCATCTAAACAGCTTAGTGGGAAGTTAAAGAAGGGTAAAACAGATCCACTGGAAGGACTTGAAGCAGTTATAGGGAGCTAGAAAACATGAATAGATAACTTGATGACTAATCCCTTCTCCATCCAAGCTGTATGGTTTGGAGGTGGCAGCAGCATCTTTCCAGACTGGACAGCAAACATGCTTGAAGTTACTGCTGCAGAGGCACATACAGTATCCAAAGACCCCTGCTGCCACAGCCCTCAGCAAAGTCTGAGATTGATATCACTTCTTCCCAGAGTTTATGTGATGCCTAAAGTCAAGAAAGCTGCAGGAAAGGTAGGTGCATTTGACAAGACCAAGGACTGGTCAGTTCTGCTGTGGTTTTCTCTTTCCATCTATTTCTTCCTGTTCTTGCTACTTTACCACTTAACATCCTTGTTCTCTGGGGCTCAGTGATCTACTGTGCCATCACTAATGGCAATTCAGCCCTCAGATTTCAAAAGATACAATACAATTCTATGACTGTACTTATGAAATGGGCAGAAGAAAAAAAGCAAAGGTTACTAACTAGAGATCTCATTAGAAATATTGTTCCTAATTGGAGACTGACATTAATGAACTAACTGGGACAAAGAAAAAAAAAAAAAAGGCAGTATTTGGAAGAGCCAGTTCAGTAATGAACTGTCAGGGCCTACTCTCTTTTCACCTAATTGAAATGTTGCTGCTTCTGCTGCCTTTTTTATTGAGTTGCCTTTGGCTTTCAAAATACTTTCCACAGACAGATTGACATGTGGATTTTATATTAACTTCTGAATTTCCTGCACTTCACTTTTATAGTGTTGTTTAGGTGATGAGTGGTTTTTTTCTGTTTGGTTTTTGTTGTTTTTTGGTGTGGGTTTTGTTTTTTTTTTCCTGTATAAAAGAAAGAACATTTTGACCTTATTAATAGAAGTGAAAACAATTTTTCAAGTCATTTTCAGGCCCACACATCTTGACTCACACAAACCTATTCACATACAAGTAGAGACTACATATAATCAGGGATCTGGTTGTTTTTTCCATCTAGAATAGTGGTTACAGTACCTGATGAAATGGATTAGCTTGCTATGTCTCCCATTTTCAAGTATTATTTAATTTTATCTCCTCATATATTTTTAAGTATCTAAGTGGAAATTTAAGGATTACTGTTCTGGTTCTATAAAAATAAAGTTTTGGTACCAAAAGAAGGCATTGAAAAGACAGACTCACCCAAACTCCTTATACTAAATTATACTACTTACCATCATTTGTGTTTCATCAACAAAAAGTGTAATTAATTATCTTCTGAGAAAAAAAAAAAAAAAAATTATTACCCTCCAACAGACATGACCTTAGGATTGTTCCTGGTGAGAGAATACACTCTTTTTTTGGGTGCTTTCAGTCCCCAGAGTCATTATGTAAAACATTTGCTCTAAACATGAATCATGTTTTCATCTCCTAAAGAAATCAGATTACCTTAGATCTACAGGCCAGTTTTCCAGGGATGAGAAATTGCCTTTGTGTAGGACTGCAGCCTCATCTTCAGGCTTCCCTTCACCCTCTGCTGCAGCTGCACAGTGGACCCCCAGGAGAAGTCTTCCACAGAGAGAGAAGCCTGGGAGCTTCCTTGGCATTTGTAATAAACACACGGCAAGACTGTGAAAGGTATTTCTCCTACCAAGCTAAGAGAAGTTTTACTATAGGTTTCAGGAGATGTAAGGTTTTCTTAATTGCTTGCTCCAGGATTGATGTTTCATACATATAGGCTGATGGATCTTCACCCTTGTGTTCTGGGATCACCATATGCATGGTTTCTCCATCATCACATTAGAAAACTGCTGGTATGTGCCAGCAGTCTGATGTTTTCTTCTTGTGCAAAATGTGGTAAGAAGAGGAGGAGAAGGGGCACTGTTCTGAGTCTCAGCCCAGGGTGGGATCCAGAGAGAACAAGTGCATGAACTATCCTGAGATTAATATTTCTATTCCATTCAAAGATTAATATTTCTGAAACTAATGGCCTTTCTACAAATACAGATATCACACTTTCATTGGAATGCAACCATTAAATGGATTCTTTGTGGAGGACAGCAGGGGATAATTTACCCAAAATAATAAAATAAAATATTAGAAAAAGTTCTGCCACATACAAAATAAATAAAAACAGTATAAGCAGCTCAGATTCCTTCCTGGAACTACCAAAATCAAACTGTCTGAATTAATCTAAGATAGAATCTGCCTTGCATTATTTACCATTATATCTAATCCTCTTTCTTAAGCCTTCCTTGGTGTTCATTAAATTACACAATAAGATTTTCTGTGTATTTTGTACTTACTTATTACCACTAAACTACAAGTCTGATAATTACTAACACCACAGTTTTATCATAGTTCAGTGCCATTTCTGCTTGTTTATATGTTTCATTAAGTTTTTATGTGATTTTAGATATTCTCACAAATTGTTTACTTCAAATATGTTAATCTGTTTTATTTACGTTTCTTTGCTATGCTTTTACAGCTGACAATTACTATGGAATCAGGCATTAATTCCATCATAAACTATGATATATATTGCATATACTTTAGAATAAATAATAGATTCTGCACTTTTAAATGATTAATTTGTTCTTATATAGTATTGTCCATGGATACATCGCAAAATGCTCTAAAAATCCTGATATAAGTAATTATTAACTGTCCCCATGTGAACATATAAACAAAGAGTCTGAGAGAGATAAAGTGACCTCCTTATAGACACTAATTTTAATGACCTTATTCAAAGTGCTATTGCATCTACCCATTGTCTCCAATAGGATTTGAAACCATCCCCAAAAGTCTGGAGGAAACAGAAAGCAAGTCTCCTGTATCTTTGTTAGGGCCAGGTCTTAAAATTAACAATCTTGAAAATGATTCATCAAAACAAGAAGAATTTAATTTTATTTGTTGTAGCAAGAAATAGGCTATTAACTTCCAAGGTCACTTTGGTGTCCCAAAGGATCATTAGCTGCCAAGACTGTGAAAAATGATCACATTTGTAAATTCTGACTGATCAGTTTTGCTGCTGAGATTTTTGTGTCATTTACTGTCCAGTAGCTCATAAATTCTTTCTATCACCTGTTACTGTCAGTGACTTGCTTCTAGCTAGAAACTGTCTCCTGGATACTGAAAAACAGTTTCATGTTCTGTCATCCACTTCATCTGGGTGGTTTCATATCTGCAGTAGATGTACTACCTGTATATAGCAGATGAAATGTAGATGTACCGTAAAACATCCCTCATTTATCTTTACTTGGTAATGACCACTATTAGCTGAAAATTGATGGAACTGAAACAAAAGCACCAACCCTCAGGTCATCAGTAATGATATAACTAATGGGGTTTGGTAACCCTTGAGTATTTTTGAATGGACTACATCAGACTGAACCCATGTCAGAGTGATCATTTGGTAGCAAAGGGGCACCAAGGGCCAATTTTTTCTCACTGAGAGGAAAAAAACAGTCAGGGGACTTCACAAATACCTTAGGATTTCCAAGCAGAAAGGACAATTCCCCTTTTTAGAAGCAGTTATCACACAGGGGGCAGATAAGGACATTTTCATGTCTTCATAAGAAAAGTATAGTCTAAACACTGTAGTAAAGCCTGTTACAGACTCAGGAGTACTCTGGTAGACCTGGGACAGCCAAACATCTTTCTTCAGGAGCCACGGGGAAGCTTTTGTACCTTTCTGCAAAGCCTGTGTCTCCCAGCACAGAAAGGCAAACTTGTTTTGTGAGTGCTGTGAAGACTTTTGACAACATTAACATTTACTCTGTTTGGGATATGCAGATCTTTTTCAGTTCTTATGTTAGTGCAGGAGCAGTGTCAAAGACATATATATCTTTCTCCAGCATGCCCACCCAAGGATTATGATAGCAAATTTTTTTAAGAGATTTAGCTCAAACTGTCATCTCTGATTTATTTTTTTCATAAGCAAATATGCAGCTGCATTTCAATCCAATCACAGTAAACATTATTCCATGAACAACATGATCTCTACTCTTTCTACAATATCGAACTAGTGAATATCAATCCTAAATCCATTGGTAAGTATATGTTGCCTTCCCTAAATAGGCTTTCCACAAAATCCTAGGAATGTAATAAGCCCTCAGCAACCAAATTACTTTATAGCCTACTATTTCACATGGCATTGAAAATTATTAAAGACAGAGAATAACACTGAAGCATAGCAGAGCACATGAATATAAGAACTTCTGGGGCAACATGGACTGCTGTAGACCTGCTCCAGATCTGCTGTATCACCATGGAGTTTTTTCACCCCTTTCTCTGTTTATCACACATTGTCTGATTTGTCTGTTCATCTTCCAGGCAAAAAATGGATTCTATCCCATAAACAGCCAGGCAGATCCCAGCATGGCTGACTAAAGAAATGTACGTTTATAACTGATCCTCTGTCTGATTTTGACATACAGGTTGCTGATAACTGCATAATGTATAGACATTTTGAGGAGCAAAGTCCACGATGATCAACAATGAACTTAATTTGGGCAGTTTAACAATTTAATAGCTGGTTGTTGTCACTGCCAGCCTATTCCTCATAGCAGAGTTACTGATCAGGAGTGTTTGCATGTATTTCAGCACAAAGTATGCTGAGGTTAAGCACACTTTCACCTGTAATAAATATTAGCTGCTGGATTTTGTGCTGAAACAGCACATCCATACTGTTCTGCTTTGTGTGCCTGTTGCTCTGAGACATGATTACTAGACCACAGCAAACCTGAAGTCTTACGGAGATGAGATGGGGACTCCTGAGCTAATAGGAGCCAACAAGGAAATACAGGTGAAATACCTCAAAGGAAATAAGGGGAGTTTTTCTAAGATGACACAGCCAACAACCCAGCTGAAGGGCCTCTACACCAACACATGCAGCACGGGCAACAAACAGGAGCTGGAAACCACCATGCTGCTAGAAAGCTATAACCTGTTTACTATTACTGAAACTTGGTGGGACAGATCCCATGACTGGGACAGATCCCATGACTGGAGTGCAGGTATTGATATCTACAGGCTGTTCAGAAAGGACAGGAGAGGAAGTAGGGGCAGAGGCATTGCCCTCTACATCAAGAGCAGAGTGTGAAGAGTTGCCTCTGAAGAATAGCCACAAGCATGTTGAAAGCTTATGAGTAAGAATGAGAGACCAAGGAAACAAAGGGAACCTTGTCACTGGTGTCTACTACAGGCTGCCCAATCAAGGGGAGCCTATTGACAAACTCTTCTTACTCCAACTACAGGAGGCATAGCACTCACAGGCTCTTGTCCTGCAGAGGGACTTCAACCACCCCAACATCTGCTGGAAAAAAATCACAGAGAGCTGTAGGCAATCCAGGAGACTCCTGCAGTACTTTGAGGGTAACTTCTTAAGCCAGGTAATAGACCAACACAAGTGAACTAATGGGTGACATCAAGATGGGAGGCAGCCTGGGCTGCAGTGATCACATGTTGTTGAAGTTCACAGTCCTGAGGGCAGTGGGTCATCAGAGGAGTAAAGTCAGGACCCTGAATTTTAAGAAAGCAAACTTCCATCTCTTCAAGTAGTTTGTCAATAGGACCCCCCTGGGAAACTGCCTTCAAGGACAAGGGGGAAGAACAGAGCTGACAGATACTTAAGGATGCTCTCCATAGAGCACAAGCTCTCGAACCCCAAGTGTAAGAAATCAGGAAAAGAAAGAAAGAGAACAGCATGTCTGAGTCTGACCAAATAAAAGGCAAGAAGAAACTGCACAAGCAGTGGAAGTAGATACAGGTATCCTGGGAAGAGTTGAGGGACACTGCCTGGTTGAGTAGGGATGGGGTCAGGAAGGCCAAGGCACAGCTGGAGCTGAACTTGACAAGGGATGCAAAGAATAACAAGAAGGATTTCTACAGATATGTCAGTGAGAATGAACAAGACTGGCAAACAGGTAAAAAGAGATGAGCAGAAGTATGAGGTACTCAGCAACATTTTTGTCTTAGTCTTCACTAGCAACGTCTCTTCCCACACCTCTCAAGGACTACAGGACAGGGACTAAGGGGGCAAAGTGCCTTCCACTGTAAAAGAAGATCAGGTTCATGACCACTTGAGGAACCTAAACATACATAATTCTGTGGGACATGACAAGATGCACCCCAGAGTCCTGAAGGAATTTGACTAATGTAGTTGCAAGCCTCTCTCCATGATACTTGAAAAGTCCTGGCAGTCAGGTGAAGTCCCTGGTAACTGGAAAAAGGGAAAAGTTGGAGCCATTTTTAAAAAGGGTCAAAAGGAGTTCCCTGGGATCTACTGGCCTGTCAAGCCTCACCTCTGTGCCTGGAAAAATTATGGAACAGATCCTTCTAGAAGCTCTGATAAGGCAGTGAGGTGATTCAAGACAGCCAGCTTGGCTTCACCAAGAGCAAATCCTTCCTGACTAAATTAGTTGCCTTCTGTGATGGAGTGACTACATCAGTGGACAAAGGAAGATCTACAGATGTCATCTATCTGGACTTCTGTAAGGTCTTTGACACAATCCCTCAAAACACCCTTCATATATGTCATATCCTCCATATATGTCATCTTCGGTATAAAGCTGAGGGATCAGGAGGATCTCACCCCTCTCTTTGCCCTCTTGGCCTGCTTTGACGGCTTTGCTATCTTGGCTTACATCCTCTGTTGGTTTCTTCCTCGGAGCATCTGAGGAGGACTCTGTCCATTCTGCCTTCCTGAATCTGGTACCAGAACCCAGCTCCTGAACACAGCTCCCATCTGCTGCTGGGCCCAGTCTGGGACTCCCCTGATGCCTTCTCCACAGCATCGGTGGTGATGGTGATGTTATTACCATCAGGGGGGTTGGGTTCAATACTGGTTTTGTATATATTTGTATATATTCCATTTTTATTATTATTATTTTCATTAAAGCTGTTCTAGTTTCCTTTTCTAGTCACTAAATCTCCCTCTCCCTTATTCCCTTTCTCTTCCCCTTTGGGGAGTGAGGGGGTTTAACAAAGAGTGTCTGTTATAGGTCTAGCGGGCTGCCCTGACCCTAAACCGTGACAACAACATAGACAGTGGGATTAAGAGCACTCTTAGCAAGTTGTAGATAACACCAAGCTGAGTGTCTGAGGGATGGGATGCCATCCAGGGGGACCTGGACAAACTCAAGTAGTGGGTGTATGTGTACTCCACGAGCTTCAACAAGGCCAAGTGCAACATCCTTCATCTGGGGCAGGGCAATCCCTGATATTAATAAAGCCTGGGGGATGAGGGACTGAGAGCAGGACTGAGGAGAAAAACTTGGGGGTACTGACATGAGTTGGCAATGGGTGCTCGCAGCTCAGAAGATGAACAGTATCCTGTGCTGCATCAAAAGAAGCGTGACCAACAGATCAAGGGAGATGATTCTCCTCCTCTACATGTCTTTCATGAGTCTCCAACTATAGTAACGTGTCCAGCTTTGGGACCCTCAGCAGAGGAAAGATATAGACCTGTTGAAGCAGGTCTGGAGGAGGGCCATGAAAATCATCAGAGGGCTGTAACACCTCTCCTATGAAGAAAGACTGAGAGAGTTGGGGTTGTTCAGCCTGGAGAAGAGAAGGATCCAGGGAGACCCTTCTTGTGACCTTCCAGTACTTAAAGAAGGCCTGTAAGAAAGATGGGGACAGATGTTTTAATAGGGTGTGTTGGGATAGGACAAGGAGTAATAGTTTTAAACTAAAAGATTGTAGACTTTTATAGACTTTTAAACTAAAAGAGTATAGGTCATAT
>JANIJG010023825.1:0-11386 GCA_024611175.1 Megaceryle torquata | reverse complement strand
CTGTATGGGTTTCGGTTTGTTTTCTTTGTTGTTGTTGTTTTGTTTTGTTTTTGTTGGTTTTTGGTTTTGGTTGGTTGGTTGGTTGGTTTTGGTTTTGATTTTGGCTTTGGTTTTGTGGGGGTTTTTTTGTTTGTTTTGGTTTGGTTTTGGTTTGGGTTTTTTTTTCACATCTACCTTGAATCTAAGCATAGAAAAGCCTGCTTTGCTAGCAGAAGCAGAAAGTGATGTTAGGCTCATCCTCTTTCCTCTGGGTGAATCATGGCCAGTTCGTATCACAGTTTACATTGCTGCAAAAACATCAACAGACTGGCAAAACAGCAAAAAGGTTAAGCTTCTGTTCACAGACTGGCAAACAGATGAGGATCACTGGTATTTCAATTAGTGGCAAGCCAATGGCTGCTTCTGGGTATGAGAGAAATTGAAATATGCTCAGTCCTGGAAAATTCAACAGTATTACAATATTTGCTCTGAATTGCTCTTTGTTTGACAGGACTTTTGATGGAAATGGAGTTCAGAAAATATCAACATGCTATGATTATGTTACTGTAATCTTTCAGATACTCATAAGACTGAAAAAAAAAGTAATTTCAATAAGAGAACAATTTTCTGCTTCTAAGAAGCAAAGTATATTTTTAGAGTAGACACATATAAGGTCTTGTATACATTTATAATGAGGTACTTGGAAGAGGTGCATTTTTGTGGTTCATTTTAAGCTGCTAAATTTCAGGCAAGGGTGTGGCCTGAAAATGTTTTTGCCAGAGTCAATTTGATACCCTGACAGTAAAGAAAAACAAAAGTATTTTTATACAATTGTATAAAGCATAATACATAAACTTAGTAAGTAAACTTGGTAAGTCTCAAGACTTTTTAAATAATAAGGGTTGGTTAGAGAGATGCTGTCATATAGATGAAAAACAAGAAGACTTGTGGATTTATGCAGTAACCAACTTAACTACATTTTCCCATCCTGGGAAGTGTTGTGACTGCTTGTTTAAATCTCTGAGATCAGGTCACTAAAAGGCAACTCCTTACATCCTTCTCTGAGCATTTCTAATGCTTAGTTCCTTTTCATGGATAGTGCAAGTTTGTCTATTGTTCTGTAGAGAGCAAAAGCATTTGGCAAATTTTGTGCCCATGGGGATCATGCACTTCCTTGTGCTCCAGAAAGTAAGGCTATGACACCCAGTCTGCTTCACAAATACACTTTGGAGGCAGGTAATAGGATTAGGAGTCTTTAAAAGATAGAAGAAACAAACAGAAGCTTCTTTAGTGTTAGGTTCTGAACTCCACAGTTTAGTCTCCAAAGACTTAACTAACTTGTCACCAGAACAATTCCTTGCTTGATCTGCAAATCTTGTGTAGGGTTTGTTTTGGTGGAAAAATAATTAAAATCAATGAAACAGTGCTGGCAAAATATTCTTTTATAAGATAGGCTTACATGATTATAAATACCTCGTTTTAACCAATAGACATACCTGGTTCATTGTTTTATTAATATTTAATATATTGGAAATATTAATTTGTTGATCAGCAGTAGGTCATCTACTAGGCAGTCTTCTTGACAGAGAATGGATGACACAGGCTATAATGTGATGAAGCTGAAGCTGGCATGCCTTAGAAAAAAAGGAGGGGAATCGACTAGGGAGGCAAAGATGGAGCATAAGCATTCCTGTAGCACTTCAGGGTGTCACACAATCTGTTGATTTGAAAAAGAGCAGCTTAAGTTTGCATTTGTAGGTGATTATGTCAACAAGGTTTAAAAAAGGATAGGTATGAAAAGAAACTTTTTTTTTTTTTTTGACATGTATACTTGATAAATACCAAAAAGTATCTTACATTTTCATTAGATCCTGAATTTCAACAAAATATCAATGGAACAGATTTACTTGGGATTCTTTTGAGGGGAGGGATTAAATTTTTCAGCTTTCATAAAATAGTCATTAACAAATAAGTTTTTTATCACCCTTAACAATGAATGATATTACCTAAAGGGGTAAGTTAAATTTTATGTATGTTAAGCACTTTAATATTTTATATGCAGGCTTTAACATGCTTTTATCTTTCTTTCATTTTTCACACAAGATTAACAATCTGCTTAAATTTGTTTTATTGTGTGCTATTTCAGTTCTAAGTTGCTCTTAGGTTTAGAATTTAAGCTCTTTTCTGCAATATTTTCATAACTAACTGAGTTTAATTCATTTTCTGATTTCTGTTTAAACATGGGATCAGCCATTGAGCATGACATGTTTCAAAGAATTATAAGTATTAATGTATTTTCTGAACTATATCACCAATATTCACCCCTGAAGACTTCAGAATTACTGAGAAGGTATTAAAAGAGTAGGGAAAAAAAGCAAACACTCCACTATTTTCACAAGAAATATTGCATGATATTTCCATGAAATATACCCTTCTTTCACTAATAAAATAACAGAACAAAACTAAACTATGAAGAGATAATCCAAAAACTGGGGGAATTTTTTCATTGATTTTTATTGAGCTTACATGTAGCCTGCAAGTAAAATTGTCTCATGGAAAGATCTTGTCTGTCACATAGCATTTTAAATTGAATAAAGATCTAATATATGAAAGAAAGCAGGTCCAGATAACTAACTGAAAGAAACCATTTCCAGATAGTCAAGTGAAGATCTAGAAATTAATTTTGTTATCAGATACCTACTTTCTCTGAAATTTATATGTGAAATGCTACAAGAGCCAACAAGTGATGATGTAAAAGAGACCACAGTATTAAACTGCAAGGAGATATTTGTTGGGATACAACAGATAGTTAAATAAGGACATTCTTTAATGGATTAATGATGTGGAAATTGAAATACATGAACTAATTACATCATAACGATGATAGAGGAAGAATAGCAAAATGAGATTCAGAGGCTGTTTTACAGAAATCCATATGGTTAGTAGAGAGTAAATGTGCATGCTCAGTATGAAGGACTGAGATAACAAAGCTGAAAATTTACAAGAGTAGAAGGCAATGCAACAGAAAAAAATGACGGACACAAAGAAGCAGATTCAGTCATATGTGTACACATAAGACAAGTGATTAGTAGGATCAGATCCCTGGATTGGAGTCTGTCCCATAAAAACAGTGATGTTAAGCCCCCTCACTTTACTAGTGAAAGATGAGTCACACAAATCAACATTCATAAGAAATCAATATTTTTTACTTGGACAGGTGGTACTATGGTATAGAAAGAATAGGATATAGTTAGTTTTCTTTACACCTTAATCTGTGTATATACACTTGTAGAAATAATGTTTGTACTTAGGAAAAAAACTTAGCAAACAAATGATTCTGTTAGCCTACTCTCACATTAATGTGTCAGCAGAAGAATGTGATTTTGTATCGCAGCTTTCAAAAATTGCTAGATGCTGAGAAATTGTGCCTTATTGGTACATTTATCCATTGCTGTCATCAGAATTACCAATTTGAGGTCATTGTTACTATATTTTTCTTAAAACCAAAGATTAAGGAATTAGATTTTCTGACTCTTAATTCTTTTACAAAGTAAAAGTCGGGTACATTCCACAAAACACTGTAAAACAAGCTTTCCTTGGTTTAGTTTGCAGTAGCATGTGCATTAAACAGTGTTCTTCATGTCATTGTCAATAATTCTTACTGTAATCTTGGTCAAGGTCCAGTCTTGACCTGAGTAGATTGAAACAGATCCTTACCATCTTTTGTCCTAATTAACTATTGTGTAAAATAAAGGTAGCACTAATCTCAAAATGCTCGTGTGGAGGTTTTAATTAATTTATACAGCATATCCTGTTTCTGACTGGTAGAAGTGAAGAGTTCTTTAGTGTGTAGCATTGATAATTCTTAGTCTTTGTAAACTACACAGAAATGAAGAGTGTAAGCAAAATGGATGGACAGTTGGCAGGACATCACACAAGAGTATCAGATCATAGAGTGATTGCTTTGAAATTGCAAGACAAACTTTTTGAAGACTTTAAACTAAAAAATCTTAGAATTTTCTTTGATTTGATTGACTTTGCTCAATGTTCTAGCAGATGGCAAATGTCATTATTCCTGAAAGAATAAGGGGCTTTTAATGATGAATTTTGTACCAAAACAGATATTAAATTGTTTACTTATAAAATCAGACAAGGGACAAAATAATATAATAGTTCCCACCATGAAGATAAAAAGTGAAATTCTGGAATGGCAGAAGAAGTGAGGTGAAGCCTAAATGACAATCTAATTACAAAGCACCTTAACTTATTAACTCTGCTTCCTATTTAATTATTCTAATGTACACTAGAAAGCTTAGAATTTTGTTATATTTGCTTTGAATCTAGGACCACATTATATCTTTCTCCTGGATGTGTTGATTCAGTAATAATGTACAGACTCCTGAAATTAACTGAGTGTTGACAGTTCTGAATAGCTTTTATAAATAGGATTTCCCCCCACACACCCCCCCATACAAACCTCCAAAAACCACAAGAAGCCTGACAAACCAACCCCTCTTCCAGTCAAAACTCAGTTTATTTTTTAAATTCTTCTTGTGATACCATATTTTTAGCTATTTAGCCAACCAAATCAGTTTAGAGGCTCTTCACTGTCTGATAATCCTTCTAATTAAGTGGCACTGCATCCACAATATATAACCCCAAAATTGCTTATGCCTTGATGGATTCCTGTCAGCCTCAGTGGATTTGCACCATTATATGCTTTCTGCTACATGTTCTTCCAATAGTGCAGGACAGACTTAGGTCCTCTATAAAGCCAACATACCTTTTTACCTAACCCCTGTGCATATATTCTGGAGTTCTTTAATAACTTTGCCAGATGTTCTTAGAGATGAGCAATGAGTTTATAATTAAAATCAAAGTAGTTTACTAGGGAAATGAAGCAGATAACTTAGTTTAAAAATAAGAAAAGGAAATAGTAAATGAATATTTGTTAGGAAGATAAGGCCACAACACTGAAAGGGATCCTTCCAGTCATATGGAAGATCGTTACTTCTGTAGATCCAATAGCGGTTTTTCTTTCTCAGAAAAGTATTGAAATAAAAGTAGCTCCCTCTTTGCTGCTACTTCTAGAAGGCTATTTCATAATTATTATTCTTTAGGTAGAATGTATAGTTCTTTATATTCTTTAGGTAGAATGTATAGTTATGCATGTGCTGTGTCTATTAGCTTAAATACCCCTTTTCCCTTCCATTGTTCATATTCTAATACATTTATTAATATAAACCATATTTAGTCTTGGGCTTTATTTTTTTTATAGATTAAATAAGATGGATAAGTTTAACTTACTTTTGAGCTTAACTCTGAACTAACACTCCACCCATAACCAGCAGAAAGTTTTCAGAGTTATTATGTATAGGATAGGGGTATCCCACTACATCTAGCTATCGTTTTTTCCTAAGAAGTACAAAGTTCCTGCAAAAGGCGACAGATGGAAGGAAACAGGTATATCGATAAGCTCCATAGGAAAATCTTTATTTTATATTTGTGTATAATCAACATATAAAATAGAAACTCTTTCCTTTCACTCAGTTTGCTTCTAATTAGATAATCTAAGCTTGTGTGCACTTGTGATAATTCCTAAAGCGCTAGAGAGCACATTCAGTGCAGAGTTTGTGTGAATTAAGTTCTCCCTGTCACTGTCTGTTTTCCTATTAGATTAGGATGCCCTCAACAAGCATATGTGGAACATGATACCAGGATCAAACTCTGACATAAGTGATATATTGAATGGTGTGTAATTCAATAGTTTTAGCTGCATTTTTTGCTTTTTTTTTTCTTCCTCCAAATGGAAAGACATTTAACTACACCAGCTGTTTGTGAAATACTGTTCTTCCTGCAGAATGAGATGAATTGGCAGTTGCTATAAAGCTAGCACTGAATATGTTGGTTTTTTTCCCTTAAGGTGTAATGCAGTGTGGAAATTAAAATTCTGAGTTGAAAACATGTTAGTCTGTACTCAAGGCACAAAATGTATAGTCTTTAACCAGAAGCCAACCACCAGTTACTGATAGAGACAGAGCATGCATTCTGGGCACCCAGATGCAACATTTGCTTAATAATTTTACAGCAGTGACTTACCTAAGATAGGACGTAGGCTGAATATATAGGTTGAAATAACCTGTCTCAATGTATTTGTATATATTGTAATAAAACATTTTCTGTTAGCTACTTTTTTCAATCAAGTACCCTAGATTTGAAGCCTGCTAAACTCTGTATATAGTGATTAGACAGAATTTAAGGAAACCACTTTGTCATTATAAAATTTTGAGCCAAAATTATGCACCAGTATATCTGTCTGGGAGAATAGTATCTGATATTTCTGTGCTTAGGTGTTGTGGTTTTATGCAGCAAGCAGCTAAATTCCACACATCCTCTCACTCACTCTTTTCTAGTGGGATGGAGGAGACAATTGGAAAGGTAAAAGTGAGAGAACTCATGGCTTGAGATAAAGCAACAACTGTGTTTGCAAGCAAAGTAAAACAAGGAATTTGTTCAGTACTTCAGGCTCCATCACGTATATTGAATGATTACTTGGCAAGATAAATGCTGTAATGCAGAACACACTGCCTTTCTCATTCCTTTCTGTAGCTTTTACTGCTGAGCACAATGCCGTATGATATAGAATATCCCTGGGGTGAGCTGTCCCAGCTGTGTCCTCACTCAGCTCCTTGTGCACCCCAGCCTACTCACTAATAATAATTTTAATAATTTTGGAACCCTAATGCTTGTTTTTCACAAGAGGTGTTTTTGAATTCCTGCTCTAAACATCTCAGGAAGTACTGCACTCCTCCTGTTATAATGACTAAAACTGTAATTAAAAAAAAAAAAAAAAAAGGTGAATGAGATAAAATGGCTTCAGCAGGGACCATTAAACAACTAAACATCACAAACCAGAGCTGCTAATACAATACATTTTCATGGCATCAAAATAAACAATTAATTAATGCAAAACAGAATAAATCCCCATGAAGAAATAAAAGCTGAAATATTTGATTTCCCCCATACGTAAGACTAATTTTGTCATTTACTCAGGCACTACAAAAAGTTTAGAAAAAACCTTGTATGGTAAAGCAAACTAATACTGTGTCTTAATGAGTGATGAAGAATGAAATGGTTCTATTCCTTACCCCTCTAACAAGTCTATACTTAGAAAATTTCCTCATTACTATCGTTGTTAATCATTTGCATTGAGGAAGTTGGCAAGAGCTATCAAAAACTAAGTAGTGTAACTTGAATGTGAACTGCAGAAAATAATCAGGGTCTGGTGGAATGTATAATAAAATATGCCAGACTGTGTCATTATAATGCACTTTTGAAAGAATTATACATATTCATTCTTCTCATTTAGCACCTGAATGACAACAAGCAGGTGAGAACATCAGTACAATACATCAAGCAAGACAGTTGCCATTATGAACAAAACATAAGAGTGTGACAGAGTTGAAAAATGGAAGGAATGTTCTGTTCATACCTTGCAGGCATTGTTATCCTTTGATAGTGAAATGAAGCTTGCTGGAGAGAGGGGTCTGTCTTGCTGTCATCATAGGTAACACTTCTATTGCAAACTGCAAGAAGTATGTATTTTTAATAAAATCCTCAGTAAGTTTTTAAAGGTATTGTCACATAAGGAAACTGCCAGCTTGTTCTCAGCTCTTTTGTTATGAACCAATTTTTTTTTTTTTTCTGTAAAATGAAGGGCTAGATTCATCACTAATGAACTGCAAAAACATGGCTTTCTGTTGTAACAATGAAAGATAAAATTATACCGTGACATTACTGAGTGACAAAAGAATCAACTCTCTTCTCTATTTCTATCATGTTTTTGGATTGCAAAAAGCTGCTTTATGTCTGTAAAACAAATAACTAAAAGGTACTTTCTGAACTCTGATTTTACTCTCCAATGTTTCACAACACAATGTTGATAAGATGCTATCATCTATCCTTCAAGCCACAGTCATTCTCTGACAAATTATATACAGATTGCAAAATTAAGACTTACTGTTTTGTAACAAGACTATTTTAAAAATCATAAACTTTCATGAAGACGTGTCAAATATTAAAAAAAAAAAAAAAAGCAAAATTATGCTTGACATTTTTCTCTGGGCTATGTTTATAACAGCAAATATTCTGAAATGAGAAAATGTTTATTTGGTCTTAATAGCAAGAACAGTACCCAGACCACCGTTTGGTTTTTTTTGTAGTAAGGCCCTATGTTTTATGTAAAACCTTGATTGAGATTAGTCACATATCTTCAAGAGAAAATCAACAATAGCTGTTGATGACTGGTTGTCCACACCTGAATCATTGAAAGACATAGTCTTTTAATGCAGTGATTAATTCTGGTGGATTTCAAATGTTATGGATAAATCTTGAACTATCTACATAATCTGACTGAACATGAAAGGATGTATTATTAACATGTGAATGGTGAATTATAATTAGTAGTCGCTAAACCACTTTTTTTCCACTGTTAAAAATAAGTTGACATAAACCATAAGTACATATAAACACACAATAGATCTTATGTATGTAAAATAAAGACTTTCATTGACATATGGTGGAAGAGGTATAAAATCCAAAATGCCTTTTTATTTACATCAAACACCACTAACGTCATCTTTTCAAAATGAAAGGGTGGAGTGGGATCCATCCTTCAGCAGACTTTAGAAAAAATAGATGGAAGATTTGAGAAATGTTTAAGGATGACTATAATTTCTCTATCCAAATTAAATTAATGCCTGAAAATGCATATGAATTTAAGATAATCCTCTCCATTCTTGACATTAGCCCTAATTTTTCTATTTTGGTAAATTTTTGGTAAAATTCACATAATTTCCTCTTGATCTACAATTCATTTCCTTTGGATGGAAAAAATAGCATTTCATCTCATTTCTTATCTTTTTGAATTATAAGTGCAGCTAAGTACAACTTCCCCTTTATATTTGTTCTGCCTTTAATTTTGCATTTTACATCAGTTACAATTTTAAGCATCATAAAATAATGACTAATAATTGCTATGAGTTATAGAAGCACTTTGTCTTTACTATTCAGAAAAGGCACATATCTTGCTTGTTTCCTGCCAGAATGGAAATTCTTATTGCAATGTGGAGTTACTTTCTTAATCAGCGCATTCAAATCTGATTGCATACTGACTGCATTTGGTCTTTAGGATTAAGTGGCAATTATAAGATCTACAAACAGCAGATGGGTAGAAGAATTGTTTTGCCATACCAGAGATGCGCTGAGAATTTTGGCAAGCATATGGAATTTTTCAATGGGTAATGAAAACACTGGGCATGGGAAAAATGAAACAAAATACTATGAGATAAAACAGCCTACTCATCTGTATATGTTTCTGGGGTGAAGGAGAAAAAAAAAAAAAAGGAGTACTGAGAGTAATTGAATGAAATATACAGACATGAAAGGACTCAGTTAACATTTCAGGACATTGTTTGCGGATTGAATTTACAGACACAAAGGCAAGTGACTATAAAACTTTTCATAGAATAATTTAGGTTGGAAAAGACCCTTAAGATCTAGTCCAACCGTAAACCTAACACTGCCAAGTCCATCACTAATACCTAAAGAGTAAAATGATAGACACAAACTGTGTCACACTTAATTGTTGATATATAATGGTGCACAACAACAGGTAATGGAACTCTACTGGAGCAGTGAATAAAAAAAAATCAGGCTCAAATCTTGGTAGCCCAATTTCAGAAACCATTTTTTTATTTTGAAAGAAAATGATTGTGTCTGTGTTATACATGATGGATACATCAAATCATCTCGATTTTCTGAAACAGTCAACAATGTATAGACCACTAATGTATTTATTTCCATATTTCAGTTATACATTTACAACATTTAGATAGAAGCATTTGTAATTTAGCATATTTTATTCCTTTTTCCCTGTCACTGGTTTTTCATTGTACGCTCAGTTGATATCCACTGTCTATAAAACATTTTGTCTTTATATAACAAGCATTTATTTTGCTAGGTCATTATTAGTTTGTCTCATCATTTTTTCTTCTTTTGACATTAAATTTTCTTGTTTATTTCTGCACATTTCAGGTAAAAATACACATGGTTACTGAAAAGAACAATTCCTAAAATGCAGCACTGTAATATAAGGATAAACAAAAAATAATTAGGACACAGTTATTTAGATGATCCCTTTATCACTCAGCATGAAAAGTAATGAATTAATTACAAATATTAAAATTCTAAAATAACATGACAGCTTATATGTTAATGAAATTATTCAATTCTTCATTTTACATGCATGAACTGCACATTTTTTTAAACTGTGTTTGTGTTTTCTGTGGCTCTTTGATTTGGTAGATTGATTTAGTTTGTAAATAAAACCTAAATTACTAGAGATATTTTGGAATTATGGTAGTTCTATCTCATAGGCACTTCAGCAGTCTCAAAGTAAGGATCTGTGGAATGTATTAAAATCTCTGCCTGTCCCTTTGACGTTTTGTATACATCAACATAAGGTCAATATTTCTCAGCACAGAAATTCTCTGAAAGTTTACTCAATCCTGTAATCTAGCACATACACAATAACTATTTAGATTAATAACACATATTACTGCTTGTATGCCTTGGCAATTGTTGGAATATTTGTGTAAACTTGTTACTGGGAGCACTATACATGTGTCAGTCAAGTGCTACACCCCTCAATTCAGCCTCTGGATCAGATAGAGGCTAAAGAACTAATGGTTTTACAGTTCAAATCTTAATAATTCTGCACTTCAAGAGTGACCACTGTTATGAATCTTCCATCAGTGAATATCATGAGTGCAATCCTAAAGGAGAAAATAATACTACTTATCATAACAATTGGACCTGCAACCAGCTACTGTATTTTCTATTACAGTGGGAGTTTCTGGATTCATTTGAAGAACTGGAATGAATTAGGACAACATGCCTTTTTAGTCCTTGACATAAAGAGTAGGCAAAAGTAAATTACTGCAAAGGGTCCCATTTGGCAAGAAATATATGAGCTAATATTCTGGATGTACTTTTCCAAGAGCTCAATGATTTATTATCATAATTCGTTACCTCACCTGATGTAATGCTATATACCATATCCACTCGGACTGTTATCTCCTTTTATAGATGAAAAGGACAGAAGGCCCAACAGCTCACTAAAAAGTAAAGAATTTTAGCCGTAGACTTCTAAAAGCTGCCTCCTTTATATGCTAAACAGAAGCTCTTTTATGTTTTACAGACACTTCTATTGAGGCTCTCAACGACCATCAAGAATTTTGATCTAGAAGCCCACAGACAAACAATCCACAGTCCACCTTGAGACATTTTAAGAAACAAGTTCGTCCCTCTGCAGTATGTGTGTTTGTGTATGTATACATGTACAGAT
>JANIJG010023824.1:72659-97212 GCA_024611175.1 Megaceryle torquata | reverse complement strand
AAGGACGAGGGGTAATGGTTTTAAATTAGAAAGGAGTGGATTTAGATTAGAAATAAGGAGGAAGTTCTTTACCACAAAAGTGGTGGAGCACTGGAACAGGTTTCTCAGGGAGGTAGTCAAGGCCCCATTCCTGGAGATATTCAAGGCGGGGCTTGATGAAGCTCTGCGCAACCTGCTCTAGTTGAAGATGTCCCTGCTCTCAGCAGGGGGAGGCTGGACTAGATGACCTCTAGAGGTCCCTTCCAACCCAGACATTTCTATGGTTCTATGTTGGGGAGACATCATGACAAGCTGTATTTATATAGGCTGTTGCTTGGCAGTGCTGTTTCAAGGTGCATCAACATAATGAGATACATAAAAGGGGAAGGCAGTTAAATGTGCAATAACATCACAATAAAAGCAAAACTGAGCATTAATGAAAAATCTGAGCACACTAAGTTCAGTACAGTCAAACCCTCTCACTACCTTGGGCCTCAGTGCCCAAACTGATTAATTTCTGGCAGTGTTATTACCAGAATTAAATGAAGGCCTAGCTGTTCAGAAAAAGGTTATTTGGTAAAAAATGGGTCTTGATACTTTGCAAGTGATTCTGCTGTGTGGGTGTCCCCAAGGCAGCACAGGTAATAGGGGAGATGGGAACCACTGCAAGGGGAGGGCAGTGACTAAGAGTATGAGGTGAGGAGGAGGAGAAAATGATGGGTGGAAGAAGAACTGGGTGGTCATTTTGCAAGTGGAGCTATAGCCCTACTGCCAGTTGCTGAAGCACCTGGGGAGCTGCTGGATGTGTTGCAAAGATGGCGTGAGGGTTTTTATGTATGTGTACATGCTTAGCTCTGATCCCATGCTACAACTTCCCCAGGGCCAGCAGTGCTGCAGGGAGTGCTGCTGCCTTTGGTCCCTGGGGTGGGCAGGGAGGGAGGGGGTCTCTGGGACTTCAAATACAAAACCCCAGAAATACTGACTGCTGCATAACACGGATAAACTGCTGGGGAAAACTTAACTAAGTGGATTGCTTTCCTCCTAGTAAATAAAATCTTTTTATCTTCTCTCCTTCCTTTCTGTGCCCACCCTGGCAGGTTTTGGAGGCTAGCCTGCTGGTTGCTGCATGCTGACGCCATGGCGTTGAGGCTCCTGGGAACAGGGTCACTTTCCTTCATTAGCCTTGGAGTCCTAGTCCTGGTTTTGGCTCTCCCTGCTGATGCTGGGTAAGGTGGTGAGTGCTGAGGCCACTGGCCAAGGCTACAGTCCCTTTGCTGTGCTTAAATATCCTTGTGCCTGTGTGAAGTAGTCCAGTGCAAAGCTCTAAAAAGTACCTCTGCTGTTTGACCCTCCCCTTGTTCCCATCCCCATGTCTTTCACCCAGGACTGTTCAGTCCCTCGTGGCTGAGCTGACTGATTACATTAGCATTATCCGAGGTGCTCTCAGTAAGGACAGTAGTCAGCATTTTTTGCAACAAAAACAATTTTCAGATTTGGCCTCTGCACAATTCAGTCTGGGCAAGGATTTGGCTTGGATGAGTTTTAACCTGAAAGAGAGACTCTGCTCCCATTAATTCCTTAATACACTTTTAAACAAAAGAAAACTAAACTGCTCCAGCTGTTTGGCTGTGTATGGTGTAAGAACCCTGATCTGCTGCAGCATGGCAGGGCTCTAGCCAGTGCTGGCTGGGCCTGCTGCTCACCCCTCACCTGGGTCAGTGTCCCTGGGCGTGGACCCCCAGCACAGCCTGCCAGCCATGGAGAGGAAGGAGCTCTGTGCGGAGGGAGAGAAATGCAAATAATACATGACTTCTATAAAAAATTCAGAACAGCCTTTAGAGTGCCAGGTATGGACACTTGAAATGCTGTCTGCTGAGTTATAAATCCAGCAGCAATCAAGGATCTTCATGCATGAAAAAATTCTAGTGCTGCCACTCGTGCTTCACCCATGCTGCACATTGTCCAGCTACATGCTCCTACCCTGTTCTACCCATGCTTCACCTGCCTGGATCTAACTTGGTACAAGGAAGTGTATCCTGAGGATGCCTTGACATGTAGATGCTGACCTTCCTATTGATGTACGGCTGCTTGCCTGCATAGGCACAGGCATCCCCACACATTGGCCTCTTGCCTTCCCCTCCAGCCTGCTGGAGCTGTGTCCCCAATCCCATGCCAATGTTGAGGGGTGTCAGCAGCCCTTGTGCCTGCAGCCCTGCCTCTGCCCTCTCCAATGCTGCCCTTTTACTTCCCATCATATATTCACTGACACTGCTGCCACTGTTCCCTCGCTGCCTGCTGTGTAGGTATCGCTCTGGTCCGTAGGAGGATTTGTTTCCTAAATTGCATATGAGGGTACCCTTGTTGGGAGGTTAGCATGCTGATGTGGCAGCCAGCTCTCCTGAGAGCATGTGTATAGGGATGGGTGGTGAGGTAGTGACTTTTACTCAAGCCCATCCTAATTAAATTTGCTGTAAACCTCTGTCTTCCCTGCCTAAAGGCTTTTCTTTATTTTAAACCCATGATCTCTATACCTCTTCACAGTTCCTCAGAGTTCTTCACTGTGGCTTCAAGAGAGATAAATTAGACCCATTTTAACACCTTGCTAAAGGGCAGGCTTAGATTTACGTTAAGTTTAGGTGAGCCAGACTAGACCTTGGCTGGACTGGGGAATTAGCCCAAGTAAGGTGCCAAGCAGAGGTGCTGCTGGCTCTTCCTTGCCTGCACTTTCCTTCATCCTGCCTGTGCCGCTCTTTCACTGGCACCTTCTGAGTGAATCCCACGCAGCTCACATTGAAGTCAAAACCTCAAATGTCAGGCTAAGTAAAACAGCTTTGTAATTTGTAAACTCATTTTTCCCATCAGCACTGAGCCTCCACCAGGAGTTCCTTCACAAAAATCTGGCCTCTCATTCTTTATATTATGGGTAATTTTTAAAGGCAGCTTATAAAACATTAATGAATGAGCTCTCATAAGCATATTAGCTATTCATATGTTATAGACCGTTGTACACCCATCAGCAGACAATGGTACAGATTCCTTTTAAACATGACATCTATTGAAAGTTGGTACAATTGAAACCTCACTAATTACAGTAGGCATTTGTTTAATTCCTCTAAATTTTACTTACCTGTAGGATGTTCAGCTATTTCAAATATTTCAAGTCCAGATGAAAAGCCAAAGCCAGTGTTTTGATTCTAATGGGAAGTCTTGAAGGCTGTGATGCAGTTTATAATACCAGCTTGATGTTTTGCATCTGACAGATTGCATTAGGGCTGGGATCGTGTTTTCCCAAACATGCCTCACCTCTCCATGCCCTATGGGAACTGCACTTTAAGCACTTTATTACCCTTGTTGGGCTTTTGTAGGCTGAGCTTCCAGGCTTGATGACTTCTCCCATGATAGCAGGTAGTGGTTTACTAAAAAAACAAAGGCCAAACAGCCTTGTGAGAGGTGGGATCCAATCCCCAGAGAAGAGAACCTGAAGCACTTGAAATGCAATTTCCCAGAGTGTTTGGTCATTGATGCTGATGCAAATTAATGTCAAAATTGCCCAAAATTGAATATTTCAATTAGCTGCAGGATGCTGAATAGTATTGATTCTAAAAACACCCATACTCTGTTCCCAGTTTTTCCTTTTTTGATAGAAAATACTTTTTGCTCTTCTTTTGTCTTACAGAAGCTGAGTTTTCTGTTGAGAGAACATTTTGACAGAAAACTCTAACCAGCTTTGCTACTTAGCCTACCAATGCTTTGCAGAGTATTTACAAATGGACCAGTAATATATGGGGTAACTATAGTCTAACCAGATGAGATACAGCAAGATTAAGCTTTGAAGTCCTTAAATGATATTCCTCTTTCTTTCTTTTTTTTTTTTTTTTTTTTTCCCACCCAATTACTTCCTGATGCATGCTTAAACCAGTGGCTGCACACATCAATAGGAACAAAAGAAAGTGAGGCCGGGGAGAAGGAAAGGGGTAGAAGTGTTAGAAACCAACAAATGAGGGGCTTCTTTTTTTCCAGCTGTGTGGAGTGGGACCTTGCTTCAGAAGGTCATAGGTGCCCTCCCTGGTAATTGCACCATCTGGCACCACCAGTGTCTCTAGTTTGCTACAATTGTGGTCTTCACCTGGGCAGTGCTCCCCAATCACTTCTCTCTCCAGTTAGTGTTGTGAGACTGATTTGCGAGTCAGGGCTGCTCTGCTCCTGAGTGGCTCCTGGTGCTGCTGCTGAGGATGTCTCTGCACCAGCAGCCTTTTCTCCCCCTGCCTGACTGGGTTTCCTTAGCCATTCTGCTGTCTGTCTATGCCTCTTAATTTTTTTTTGTCTCATTGGTGTCTCTTTTATTTCCTCTTCCATCTTCCTTGCAATCTCTGCAACTCTATGGATTTTTATTCTAGCTTGCTGTTACTTAATCTTCTGCCTTTCCATTTGTTTTACTCTAACAGCTATTTCTGCTGAGGAAAGCTGTGCTTTGAGCCACAGCACTGGTACTCTGCGTTGTCTAAAATCTCTTTTAGAGGCAGCCAGTTTCAGAAGGATTCACAGGCTCCTTTTCTGTTGATTGAAAGGGAGATGCAAAATGCAAATGTATTATTTGAGCCCCTTGGGCTTGCAAAACTGCATTGAAGATTTTGTTTGGTGAGATGAGCTTTGTTTGAGAAATTTACTACTTATTTTATTTCACCTGGGGCAGAAAATGCCATGAGGAATTTGTCTTATTTGGGGGCTTCCAGGCTTCTTGTGTTGAGCAGAGATAGGAATGTGAAAAATCATTTGGTATTATAAACAGGGGAAGTTCAACAAACTGCAGAAATAGTTCACAATAAATTTTAATAATGGACTCAGGCTTCAAGCCTGCTTTATGGAATCCTACTTTTCTGCCTCCCTTCCTTCTTCACAGGAGCAGAAAACTTGGAAATGGCTCAGTACAGTAAATAACTGGCATCACTTATTCCGTGCTGCCTATAAGGAGATATGGGCACTTGAGTAACTGAGGTTACCACAGCCTCTGTTCATGAAATGTCCTTTCTTAGGGGCATGCAAGGGATTCTGGGGCAGGGGAAGGCTCTCTGAAAAGACAAAGTTCCTAAACTGCTACCGATAGGGTAGCTTCTAGTGTCACTGCTGTCCCTGGGCTAGAAAAGGTGGGTAGAGTGCAGAAGGGGTTCCTCAGCTTTCCCAGTGACGGCTGCAGGCACAGAGGCCAGAGAGGAGTTGATTCGAGATGCCCTGTGGGGAGCCCTGCAAGCATATCACCTTATCAACAGGTGTGCCCCATCCTGCAGTTCAGGTCCCACTGCACACAGGCTGAAGCATGAACCAACACTTCTTCATTTCCCGTAACTGCTTAGAGGATGTGAAGAGTAGGTTTCTTTTTTGACAATTTTTTTTTCCTCATTTTTCCCTCATGTGCCAGGCTTTCTCAGAAGCATGTTTCAGACGTCGTTGATGACAGCAAAGATAACATCACCATTTTCACCCGCATCCTGGACAGGCTGTTGGATGGATATGACAACCGCCTAAGACCTGGACTTGGAGGTCAGTTGGGTGGAGAGATGATGTTTTCCACGGCTGTGTAGCTTTAGAAATGAGAGCCTACACAGATGACTTTTTAATAAGTCTGGTGCTGTTGGAAGAAAAGGCTGGTTCAGTGCCAAAGTCAGTCTGTTGCTGGTTTCCCCATTTCGATCCTGTGGTATCTTGTTGTTTGATATTTTGTGAGATGAGAGGAGCAAGTCTCTGACTGTTGTGGTCTTCTATGACACTGCATTGATAGGCCTGTATGTGGAGTAAATATTGTTAAACTTATTTCTGCTACTTTTACAGGCATCACCAAATCTGTAATGATGTTACTACTAGTTTGCAGGACCTTGAATTTGTGTTAGTGTTGCTTTTTAGTCAGTGGGCTTTGTTACAGAGCCTCTGTCTTAACATCTTCTCAGTTATTTCCTATGTAGCTGTCACCTGGCAAGCTCTTCTCTGTGTGCCAGTTTGGGCACTAGGCAGTAGTCAGAATCTGATGTCTTCTGAGCAGCTTTTAACACTGCTGTCATTATAGGTACTGCTACTGACTTTCTCTCCAAGCACCTACAGATATTTAAGGTGCTTCAAAAAGCAAAACTGTGGTACTCACCTTCCCTCCTTATGTTCATGGCACACATTTAGTGTGATGTAAGAAGGCAGAAGCAACAGGGAAATGTGTGGGGAAGAACTGATGTGAGCTTTCATGCTGACATGAGGGAAACATGGGCCTGTGTTGTTTCCTGGTGTATTGTACCAAGGGACATTGCTGTAGCAGAGAAGATGACCCCCTCCCAGGTGCTCGTGACTGTGTGCCACAGGGGCTACTGAGGTGATGTACCTGCACTGCTCTGAGCTGTCCTTCCCACCCAAAGCTGCAGCCACCATGTACTTCTCCAATCCCCGAAGGTCTCAATGCTAAGGGAGGTTGGGAACGAGCTTTCCTGAGTTCTTGCATGCTAATCAGGGCTCTGGTGATATAGTGGTAGCCTGGAAATGTACCCTCTGCTGCTCAGAGCAGGCTTGTTATCTCTTCCCAGCCACATGTCCACGTCTGTGCCATGGCCCGCTGCCTTGCACCTGTCCAGGAGTACTTTGATCCCAAGCAGAGACTATGTAAAATATGGGGAAGAAGGGTTTCCCTAGCAAGCATCCTCACCTTTGATTGGCTGCCATTATGCAGGACCCAGACAGGAAGGGGTTACTGTGTCTGAATAAGCCATCCATCAGTTTTATTGCTTTTGTTGCTTGTTTCTTTCCCCCAGAATTAACTGCAGTCCCACTAATAGCTTTGCTTCCTCAAGTCTCCCCAATGGCTCTATTGATCTAACTGAAATGAGTTCTGAAAGGGGACTGAGGGGGCATTTATGTTCAGCATCGGCTCAGCTGCAGACAACCCCATGCAAGAGGACTCCCAGGAGCCCATTACTGGGGAAGTTAAAACCTTTCTTGGAACATCTCTGCTCTGTTGCTTTAGATTTTTTAATAACGTGCTTAACATAATACATTGCCTTTGCCTGAACCAGACATTGCATGTTTAAAGACTGCTTTCACCTCATGGAGCACTCTCATGGACTCAGATGGGAGGTTTTGACAAGGGCTACAGGTTCTGGGGGCTCTTCACTGGCAATGAGTTGTCCTCAGGGGTGTGTTTGTGTATACTGGGCAGCCAGGTAAACCAGGCTCTCCCCACTTTTATCTGGACCTGATTTCTCCAAATCTGGGCTATTTTTCCTTGCAGGTCTGTCAGGGCCACCATCAAGAGGAACATTAGAGGGAAAGACCTTTCCTTATGCTGCTTGTGGCTAGAGAAGTAGAAATGGTCCTGCTGCAGACTCCAGACTTAGAGATTAATGAAGTAGTCTGGGGTGATAGTTAGCGAGAGATGGGTTCCTGCTGTCCAAGGTTATGTGATATCTGCAAAAGGGATTACTAATTTGCTTCAAATTAGCAGCTGTGCTGATGGATGATTCAGGCACTTATAAGGTACATTGGTTTTCTTTTGAGAGACTGGGCAGTCCCTGTAGACTCAGCACTGTCTCTCCCCTTGTGAATATATTCCACTGGCTTTTCTGAAGACGTCAGGTGAGAGTATTTTTTAGCACCATGCAGTCCTGCTCTGGTGTCCACGGAAAGGGTAGATGTGGTGATAATCTGCCCAGACACAGGCTAATGAAAAGATGGACTGTCCTAAATTGTGGGTAACTGGGAATCAGGACATGTGGGCTCCTTTCTTGGCTTTTATTTCCCTGTTCTGCATAAGACCGATTCCCCTGAAAACACTGGGCTGGGATACAAAGGACTGACCAGGGTGCAGGGCTGCAGCACCTCTTTGGGCTGTGTGCTGCTGCATGTGCCCAGTCCCTGTATCACATTCAGTGGAGCCATTTCCTTGTGCACCAGGAACTGAGCAATGTTTATTTAGGCTTTGGAAAAAGAGACTGTGTAAGTGACAGAGTGTTGATGTGGCGACTTCTCCCCTCAAGATAGCCTCTTTGTATTTATTTTCTTATTCCCTCTGTTTTCACCATCTGCTGCCACCCACTCTAATAGCTCCCATGCCAGAGCTCCTCTTCCTAACATGATGTTGCAGACACAAACTGAAGCAAACCACTGATGAAGCTGCTCTTGAGTGCCCGGTGCTGCAGAGCCAGGCTCCAGTTGAGGGTGGTCCTGCTGCTTCTGCCTCCAGAAGGTGGCTCAGAACATTCTCTCCAGCAGTCTTGACAGCAAGTAGAGGTTTGTGAGCATACTCCAGGTTAGCTTAGAAGAGGAAAGGTGGAAGGAAGGTGGTTGTCAGACATGTCCTTCTGCAGGAATGCCCTGTAGCACTGGAGACATGACTGTTGGTGTCACAAGTCTTCTGTGGCTGGTAGGAGGTTTCTCCCTGTCTCTGCCAAGTGGGCTGGGGCTGTCTTGCTCTTAGGAACAGAGCTGTGTCTTTTCTTTAGCCCCATGACCACTGAAATACAGTCTGGGCTTGGGGAAGGGGTAGCTGCATAAATAGATTATGTTATAGGATGCAGAGTGGGGGAGAAGAGGAAGGAACTGTCAGCAGATAACTCGTGTTTTTCCTGTGAAAACAAGGGTCAGATTGGTTATTAAGTCAGAAGAGGAACAGAAATGGACCCCAAGGGGATGGAGACATCTGTTATCATGGCCAACCTTGTAGGGTAAGAAAATCTCCCACTGAGAGAGTTTCTATGGACAGTGCTGGCCTCCACTTCTAATCTGGAGCTGTGCAATCACACAGATCCTCTGCCCAGCCCTGCAGGGGCTGCAGTGAGGAGCATCTATTTATAGCTCTCAAATTCTCTTTGCTGGGGCTCTCTGCAGAGCTGGCATGCAGAGAAGCCTCAGTTTTGAACCTGGATTTTGCCATGTTTGCAAAAGAGGGAGGAGGAGGTGTGGCCAAGTGAAAGAGGTAGAACTATCTGAAAAGAGGAGATATCGTATACTCAAAAAAAGAGAGATGTTCAAGGATGTTGATATGTGAGCAATGGGACCATGAGTGATCCTCTGAGAATAACTGATGCACAAAAATACCCATATATCCTTGCACTGCTTACTGTGAAGAGTGATTGAAGTTCTGCATTCCTTACCCAGCCAGTGTGATGCTCAGTATAGTTACTGTGAGAGGGGATGCGGTGGCTGAGTTGAGGTTCAGTGATTCTCCCTGTTCAGCTGTACCTACTACAGCCTTATTTCCTAACCAATCAAGTTTGGGTCTATTGTGCTGCAACCAAAACAGTTATGCTTGTGAATGCTTGGGGAGGGCAAGAGGAGCTGTTTCCAGATTTGCTCTAGCCTTTTCCTTCCTTACAGCCTTAAGAATACTTTTAACGTGCTTTGTTAATGCAAAGCCATCATGGAGCACCTTACTGCTAACAGAGGAGGCATGCGCTGTTTGCAAAACAGGGTAGGGATTTATTCTAGCTCGTCCAGAGACTGTCTTCATCACAGGAGCTGGGGTTGTATCTGAGGTGGTATTTAGTGTAAGGATGAGGAATGTAGAGGCATCTGGAGCAATGTTGGACAAAGTCTCTGTATCAAGTTGTCAGGGAAAGCCTGCACTTCAGAAAACTGTTGGCCTTTTCCAGGGGATGCCAAGGAAGGAAAGATTTTGCCCCCTGGAAGAGAGAGAGTAGGCTGTTCATTTTTCTAAAAGATTTGCTGTAAACTTTCTAGACAAGTCAGTTTAGCAAATTGCAATTAAAAAGTACTTTTTACCATGTTAAGCAGCTAGGCTAGGATTGATTGCTGTTATCCCTCCTGGATGCCTCATCACTTACAAGGTAACTCACAGTACTTGCTTGAAGCTTCTACCACATGTCTCTGGAGTCCCTAAATGGCTTACGCAGCCCTGCTGAAGGATCAGTGGCTGGCAAGCATCCTGCAAGTCTGTGCCTGCACAAGGTGCTTCTGGACAGTCAAGGGTTAGGAGCCTACTGAAGTTTTCAGAGTATGGGGTTTACTGGAACCAGCAACCTGAGTTAAAGCAATAAAATTCCCTAGGCAGAAGAAAGCACTTGGCAACTTTGTTTTCCTCTTCCTTGGGGACAGAACATAATGCCCATTCCTTGTCGTCAGGTTTGGCAGCAAGTGGGTCTTATCCAGGCAGAGAGGAAGCCCCAGCTGGTATCTTAACAATGGGGTATATCCAGAGAGTGAAAGCAACTCAAGCTTGTGGCAGCCTCCTCTTCCTCATCTCCACCAGAATGTTCTTTGTGGCTTGGTGTTAGCATCTCCCTGTCCACACTGGGCTTGGTGTAGTTGCCCTTGGGTTCAAGAGGGTTTTCATGCAGTCAGGCTCTGCTGCCTGCAATAGGATTCAAATCAGGAATGTTCAGCATGGACCTATGATGCCTTTTATCTGGCCTTACTTTGTCGGCTCTGCCCTGCTAATGGTTTTGATCTGCAGCCACCTGTTAATATTTATCCTGCTGATGTATTCTCTTTATTCTTTTGTAAGTGAAGCATGCCTCAATTGGAGTTTTTCTTGTCTCTTTTTCTGCGGTGCAGTGTTTCTTCCTGATTGATCGTGTAGTTTTACAGGATGTCTTCTGAGTGAGCAAGAAACATCTGTAACCCTCTCTTGCCACCTCTATTCCACAGATGTAAATGCTGTTGGCCAAGAGGTTTTTGAGTTAGGTTCAGAGTAGCTCCCCTTAGGTTGAGATGTTCCCATGAGATGCTTGGTGTGTTACACCTCAGTGCATCTGTCATTTTGTCTTGACCTCCTGAAGGTAAGGATCTGTCAGTTATTGTGTGAGCAGTAAAGCAGAGGAGTTGAAATAGACAGAATATTTCAATTATTGAACTTCTTTCTCTCAAAAGTACAGTGCTCTTCAAGCTGAAACAATTAGGGCTTATCTGCCTGGCAAGATCCAAGAAGAAATATGTTTGCAGTGAGAGTAACCTATAATAGTAGTAGAAATTGTTAAATTGTCTATATTGAAGTTTAGAGAACTTTTATTTTCTAAAATCTCAATGAAATGTTGAAAATGTCCTTTTCTTTTGCAGATAGGTTGGAAAGCCCTGGGAAGGGACCATCACAAACTTCTTGGGTGCATGTAAAGTCACAGAATTCAGCAGCCCAGCTTTTGGCTGCTTGGTAGTGGGCAGAGGGGTGGAGGTAGTTCTGTTCTTGATCCCTTGGCAGAAGTATTAGGCACTGCCTTGTTATTGTGGGGACAGCTGTGTGGTGATGGCAGAGTCCCACTGCAGTGTGTCCCACTCCTCATTGCAGCAAAGCCCCAGGTGTTCAGAAAAGCTGGTCTTCATCTGGCCTTGAGCTCTTCTGTTGTTTTTTCACCTGTGCATGATGAAGCTGCCTGCAATTTGTCATAAACATTATCTAGTTCTACTGTTTGTGCAAGAGTAACATTAGATGACAAACCCAGTGGTCCTTTGTGGTTTGTTATGATTTCCAGGGTTTCAGGACTGTGTTTAATCTGGTTTTGTATCTTAATGTTCCACCTCTCCCAAATTCTCTCTAATCTGACTTCATGCCTTTTATTGATTACACCAGGGAGGAATTTCATCCTTTCTTAGAAAAAATCCATGTCTTATCTCAGACTTTTGTCTTTGTCTGAGATTCCTTGATGACTTTTAATTTGAATCTGAAGCATTGCCTGAACAGTGTTTTCTTCTATTTGCCTTTCTGGGCAATGGGGATTCTTCGTCTCACCAAATTTCTGAAGTTAAGATATATGAACAAATTTTAAAAAGGTTGCCTTCCCTTGGGGTGTAACTCTCCAAAGGCAGCTTTGCCATGGATTTGCACAACCCTGATGCGCTCCTCTCTCATGCAGAAATCCCAGTTGTACTACTGGTTAAGCCCATGGTGTAGAGGGATTGGGAGCTTTGTGTGAAAAGGCATTCTCACATCAGAAGGCAAGTGAGGAATATGAGTTTGACAACTGTGCCTAAGGGTGAAAGTTGTCTCTTAAATAAGTTATGAATTTGCTTAGGGCAACAAGCCTGTATCAAAGCTTCAGGGATATCACAAACACTCCAGAGAGGTCAGAAATCAATTGTGAAAAGAGATTTACAGCTTTTGGTGTGAAACGGCACCTGGGCTTTGGGTCAGCACTGGGTCCTTTGGGGGCATCTTGCAGATGCCTGGGCTCCTGCAATGCCAAGGGAGAGAGTGGACTACCACAATGAGTCCCTGCCCAGCCATTCTCTTCATGGGACAGTGATGTGGTCAGTTCGTCACCAGCAATGAAGCTGTATTTGGGCTGCTTGCTCCTGGGCTTTCCAGAGGGGCCACAACCAAGCCCCAAGGCTGCAGTGGTTGTGGAGGGGTAGGTGTTTCTCATGGTACTTTGGATGCCTCTTTTTAGATGTTACCTTCATTTGCTGTGTGTGGTTCCAATGAGGAGTCTGTCCCAAGCTGCCAACCCTCTGTATATCCACACATGTAGGCAAGAAGTAAAATGTTTTCCAAAGGGTGAAATATTTTTCTAGTAAAGCAATATTTACTGCAGTAATTTGTACTGGGTTAACATCTCGGAGATGCAGTGCTAGATGAAACACCTGCAGTGAACCAGTGCGAATGTTAGGCGATCCCTGTCTAAGGAGAAGCTGGAGGATACATGTTGGGGATCGGATGATGCTACTTGTTTATAATGATTTTGAAAGGGGAAAGCTGATGTTTTAGCATGTTAAATATGTGCTAGATGGCTTTGAGAACATTAGTAGATGATGTTATATTTGGCTATAAATTGCTTGCAAGGATGTCTTTATTGATCTGTTGGATGACAGCAGCTATTCACTTATTAGAATTTCAATTCATTTAGTCACATGTAAAGGATTTATAATGTGTCTTTGATATCGACTGTGAAATAAAGTTGGGTGGTTTTTATTTATTTTATTTTATTAGGTATTACAGAGTTTAAAACCTACTTTAATTGCTTTATTCTGGGAAGATGGTGGTGAAACAACTGGTCAAATATTGAGGAAACAGCAGCTATTTTATTCATTGAGCTAGAGGATAAAAAGTTCACAGCAGTTTGTGTACCTATATAGAGGCACTGATTATGTCTGATGAGGCAAAGGCATTGATTGTGTTGGTGGTGAATTTCAGCCCAGTTCCATCTGGAAAAAGCAATCAAATCACATCTACCTGGGCCCCCTGTGATGGTGGGATTAACACTGCTGATTCAGACCTGTTAGTTTGTTAATGTCATTTCATTTATTTAAAGGTTATTTTTTGATTAAATAAAAATATTGGACTGTTCATGAGGCTCTGGAAGATGCATGGGGTTTTGGGGAATGAGATGATCAAGACTATGAGGCTAAACAGGGAAGGGTCCCTTAACCAAATACAGTGAAAAGTCAGAGTGAAATTCTCAGCTAGTTACAGTAAATGGTAAAACTCTCACCAAGTCTGGTGGGACAGGAATTCCATGTAATGATTTCTTTGTGTGTACTAACCTGTAGCTTATTTTTAAAATCTGCCTCTGAAGGACATACAGTTAATGTTTATTTAGGACCAAAAAAAAAGGTGTTTGTGAAGTAAGGGCAATTGTAAGCATACAGTATAGCCTGAGAAGAGTTTTTAATCTGCAGTTTCCATTGTGAGAAAAGGACACCCTGTTCAATTTGCCTTCTGGAAAAACATAATTCAGGCCAAAATTATAAGAACAGCAGGCATGGAAAAAGCATTTTTTTTTTTTTCCCCCAATCCTGCTGGAAAATCCTACTGATGACAAAGTTATGACTGAATCGGTGGATGGAATGATTCACGACGAGAGAAATAAATTGTATCTGAAAATTCAAGACACTATTTCAACATTGCAAAAGTCATCTCAGACACCTGTTTTTTTTGAAGGATCTGATACAAGAAACTTTGTCAAGGAAAGGATCTGATGACCATAAAAAACCTCCAAAACCACAGCAATTTGAAAAGGGGAAGGTGACAGAGGCTGTGCTCAAGGCTTACTGTGCCCATCTAAATTCTTGTTGAGGAAGTTGGTTGTTTCCATACAAGCAAGATCAGATTTTTGTAGTCCTGCATTTCCACTTACCTGAAGACGTGTCCTGGAGAGCTGTGAATTACACTTTAGCCAGATAAGGCCACTGTTCTGCAAAAAAAAAACCCCAAAAACCAACAAAAAAACCCCCAAACACTTCTTTCCCCAGGTCGTGTTTTGAATTGAATTACAGGCTTTTATTCTTGAAAGATTATAGATCTTCCCTCTGGAGAGATGCAACTGGTCTCATCTGAGAACTTGAAAAAGTCTTCTTCTAGAAGAGGGCCCTGTCTGCTTGCATGAGGAAGGGTTAAAGAGCAAAAGCATGAAAGCTGCTTTCTTCTTTCCTGATCAATCTAGCCAACATTATGAGAGAAGCTTTCTGAGAGCTTCATGGAACATTAATACCATTAAGACCACCTTGGCAAGAAATGTGACATATAATTAAGTGGCTGTCGTTTTTATACAAAAGACAAGGTCTTTAACTGCAGAAGACATTGTGCGGGCATGGCTGTAATGCAGGTGGGACCTCTCCTGTCTGGCCAGGCAGGAGTCCATCCTCCAACATCTCCCTGCCAGGAGTGATGTTGGAACCTTGAGGTCCCAGGCTGGACTGGTTCCCCTTTGTGCCCCATTGTGCACACACTTTCAGTGGGTATTAGTTCACTACTAGCCAGAAAAGGGACTGCATCTAACAAATAAGAGGGGACCCAGCTGGGGCAATAGTTTGGTTATGAGAATGCAAGTGCTTCTGAATAACTGTGGAACAAGTTGCTTGAGCCAGCTGAAAGTATCTTTAAGCCTCTGCCTCCATCCACTGTTCTTTTTTATAAAGCCTCAGTTCTATTAGAATTATTACTATTTTGATGCAGAATGCATTAAAAAGAAAAAAGGGAAAAAAACCCCACACCCTTTCTGGACTGATTTGTTCCCAGAAAGATGTTTAATTCTGTATGTATAATTGAAAGGGGCTAAATATAAGTGTATTAATATTTATGGGCCTTATGTTGGAGTCAATACAAGAGTTGCTGTTCAAGGCAATTAAGCTTTACCTTTTCACATCTAGGATTTCAGTGTTTGGAGATGACATTAGTTGTGTGATCTGCATCCATGAAAGAAGCAACTAAAAGCTTACTATTATCTGTTGAATATGATACCCTGCATTTAATGCTGTTTGCTGACAGGCAGTTTATCACCAGCAAGGATGATCTATTAGAACAAGGACTGTTATTATAATAGGGGGAAAGTCGGAGAAATAGGTAGGCTTAGAGGCTTGCAGGACAACTGACCCCACAGCTGACACTGTTTTTTGGGAGGAACAGAGTGACTAGGCTATCTCATGGCATCAGAAAGTGGACATTTCCCACCTCTGCTGCATCAATAGCTGCTGAGGATGAGGGGAAAATTATTATGGTAGCACTTCATGGATTCCATTTGTCTTTGTACCACCTCCACCTTGAACCTGAAACGCGACCCTCAGGAGCTTGTGTGTGGAAGTGCATGGGGCAGATAGCTGTTTGTACCCTGTTCCTGGGTGTGGGCTATCTGTTCATGTCTGCAGGGCTAGTCACAACCTTTATGTCATTAAAGAACAGGGAAAGCAAATCCTGTACAGAGATCTGAGCTGCTGTAGGGACTGTGTGCACAGGGAATTAGGTCGAGGCTGTAACGATGAAAACAAGTCAGTTTGTGTTAATAACAAAGGCAAAATGATGATGTGCTTGATTTCTAAAGCACTGCCTTTCAAGAGAAGGGTATCACTAGGATAACATGACAAGAGTCCTGGCAGTGGCTGAATTGCCTTGCATTGCCTCTTTCTGGAAGCTGCAGCTCCTCACTGCTCCAGTTAACAAAGAAGCTGTTAGATGCTGTAAAATCACTGATAAGGACTGTCTGAATCCTGCCTCTCTACTAAATTTGATAAATGTGTCAGATTTTTCCTTCCTTCCATATGGACTCCAGTAATAGCCTTTGAGAAGGAGGACTGCAGTAAGGAGTCTTGGTCATGGCTACTGTGCAGCCATGCTCCTCAGGGAGCGAGGGGTTAACCTGCCCTCCCCAGGGCAGATGCTCACAGCCAGCACTGCAGATAGATGTTTGTTCCATTGAGGGTGACATTGGTGCTCATCTCTTCTCGTAGGACTCATGCACCCCCACAAATTTTGAAGCTTTGTGTGGGTATGTTTTGGTTCTTTCACTGGTGCATTGTATATTTTGGTAGCTGGAGGTCTTTTAATGCCCTTCAGCACATATCAGGGAAATGTGCTTTCTAATGGGTTTCATGAGCTTTTGCTGTTGGAGCACAACAGCTGCTTGAACAGGAAAAGGGAAAAATGGAAATGGAACAGCACACCCTTGGAGGTAGAAATGGTGGCCACACTCTTAGTCGTTGGAAATGAGTTTTCAACTCAAATGGCCTTCCTGAATTCAGCCTTGGCTCTGAGGATTTGCACCAGGTGACACTGACCCCATCAGACTGGTATTTCCAATTACAGATAACAATATCCTTGCCAACAGGTGTTGGCTTGATAGCAAAGGATTGTTACTTGTTGTGCCTGAGTGAGCTAGCACAGGGCTGAGTCTCACCTCATCTCTATTCCTGAACAAGGGCAAGCCAAGCTATATATTAATGTATAAGGAAATTGCACCAGTTGAATTTAAAAGAACTCATTTAGCTAAAGCACCACAAGCCTCCATGAATATTTATCTGATGTTATGGAAGCATGTGGACTCCCACCTACTTTATTAAATTGATTTTCAATAAAAATGCCAGTAAAAGACGTTTGATTAATGACTGGTGGGACAGTACAATTAATGTGAAGTCTGGAGTCAGCAAGAAGTGTCCCCTGAGCCCATGTGGCCCTGATGGAGGCTGGGCTAAGAAAATATTTCTAAACTTCTCTGAGGGACAACAGCAATGTTTATCTGTGTCATTTCCACAATGGAGTGAATAGAAGCTACTATTTTGCTCTTGTTTGGCTGGTGCATGGTTTTGCTGAGGGCTGCTGTGTGACCTTGATGCTGGTGTGTGGCTTTTGCTCCCAGTGTGCTGCCTTTTCCTCTGCTTTTCACACCCCTCTGAGAAGGCTGCACCTGAGAATTAAACACAGCAGTGAGCTTCAGCGATCACGTCAGGTTTGAGTGAGGCTCTGTGGGCCTTTGCATTTAAACATGCCAGGGATTAGCTCCATCAGCCTCCAGATCTGCTCAGCTCCTACCAATTTACCTGCTTGGATTTGTCTTCTGAAGGAAGGCAATTTGAAGCTGTAATGTTACAGCTCTGTTAGAGAGCTCTAGCACAGTTTCATGCCAGGATCCCCACCAGCTTTCTGGTAAGCTGTTGGGAGATCAGATAGGAGATGCTGAGCATGGTGTGAGGGTCATGGCCACCATGGTACTTGGGGCCCTGCTCAACGAGGGAGCCTGGAAATCCCTGTGGGGTGAGGGGCCTCCCTGACCTTGAAGGGCTGTGGGCTGCCTGAGCAGCCTTAAACAGAAACTCCCTGGCGGTCTTACGAAAAATCTTTGGAAGCTGTTGACTCTTGTAGTGGTTCTCTATTTTGCAGTATTTTTACTCTGCATGCGTATGTACAACAAGGCCCATGATAGCTCTCTGCCTGCAGGAGAAGGGGAACAAGGCAGCATCCATGCCAGCAGGCAGTGAACGGGTGCAGATACTTTCAGCATGTGCTGAATTGCTTAGGCATTCCCCTGCTGTGCTTACATTACTGGGGAGCTGGGCTGAGACAGGGCATGGGGCAGATTGATGGTAACAGAAAGGAATAAAAAAACCCAAAATGGGAGCAGGTTCTGGATAATATGCATGTGGCATAAAAAGAGAGGAGAGTTCTGGTTGAAAACAGAAGCTGAGAAAAGGCAGATTGGCAGGCAGCATATTTCTGGAGACAGCTTTCTCTTCTGTAGGCTGTGAGTCGCCTAAGAAATGTGTCAATAAAGCACACTTACAAGCACTCTCCCTAATAAATATATATTTAAGAAAGACATTTCTTCAAAACTTCTGCTAGGATATGTCTAATTCTGAAGGGATGCATGAAAAATTATATCTCCAGTGGAAGCAGAGAGTTGTCATGGGAACTGGAATGCTCTGAATGCACGTTGCTAAAACAAGAAAACATTCTCCCCAGCAAAGGAAATTAAAAATTACATCTGGAGGCATCTGCCCTCTGCTTGTCTCTGATGGGAGTATCCAAGTATTATGCAGCATATCATAATTCATGTAGTGGGCAGAACTGAAAATTTGATATTTGTTGACGGATTTTTGTGAGTAACTGTGAAAAAAGCCTTCTGTCCGCAGGACAGACAATGCTGGTGTCTGAACTAGGCTAGGGAGGGGATGATTTAAGGCCATAATGGAATTCCCTCTAAAAGGGTTTTGCTCACTTGGTATAAAACAACAGCCTGAGCACACAAATAAGACCATTTTACCATGTGTGGATCACCCCACTGCTCCCAGGGTATGCTGGCCCCATTTGCCAGCCATGAACTTCCCTGGGAGGCACAGGGAAGCTGAATGAGGGGAGATGTGATGGAGTGGCACAGTGTCCAGGGATTTATCTTGCAATTTGGATATTTATCTGTTTATCCTTTCAAGTCTGGGACAGAAAACACACGACGAGTTATGTCCACGTGGAAGAGATGTTCTGGCAGTCCATGCTAATACACTTCTTGGTACATCAGCAGCGGCATGATCAGAGGTAACCCAGGGAGCTAGGTGAGCCCAGGTGGTGAGGAGAACTTGCTGTGCCATATGACAGGACTCCAGCATCAGAGGAAATGCTAAATTAACCAGTGCAAGGCAATGTCAATTGAAGAAGTTTATTTGTGTGATGTATTGGCATTGTTACAAATTAAATGAGATTGGAACATGGAGCCCTGCACTCCCTGCATGATGGGGGAGAGACAGCATGGTGGAGACCTTGGTTCTGCACATGGCCCAGCAGTCACACAGGCAAAGACCACTTAGGGGTGCATAAGAGAGAAAAAATATTAATCCGCATTGCCCTGGGTGTGGTGGTGAGGATGCCAGAAGTGTCATGAGTGGCACACTGTTGCAGGAGCTGACTACATTCTCCCACGGAAGGAAATGCCAGACAGGATCTAATGGATAAGGGAACCAGAGTACAAATTACTGTGTTGCTCCCTGCTATGGTTTTCTTGTATCTTCATCTTAGTACCTGGCATTGGTCTCAGGGGACAGGCTTGAGAATTAAATAGACTCTTCCTCTCAGCTATACAGCAAGCTCAGGAGCCACTTTCTTTTTTGTATTTTTTTTTTTTTATGCACACCACTGTCCACCATGCAGAACGGCAATCCTCAGCCTCCAGAGCAACCTGGAACAAGATATAGCCAGAGGCATGGGAAAGCAGTGCTGAGGCTAAAAAGACAAATGGGGTAACTTAGACACAGCAGAACTGCGTTGCATGCTCAGTGCCATAGTGCAGATGAGCAAGAATGGTGGAATTGGAGCTCAGAGCTCAGCCTTCAAACATCACACACTTAACTGAGACATCTTCTTTATTGTTTCTACCTCTACAATAACAGAAAATTAATGCAAGGCAACATGTCTGTCATTTGATTTTTCTTGCATTTCCCTGCTTGCTTTCTGTCTTTCCAGTTGTTTTCGATGTATTAATGATTATCAGGTTACTGATTGCAGTCTTGTATTTTATCCCTGTGCTTATCTTTTTCCTGGGGATCTGCCTTGAGCACTGATGAATTACAGAGCTCAGTAATTGCGTTACAAATGCTAAGGATTTTACTGGCACAGATCTGAACTTTTTGCAGCTCCTATTCAAGCATGTGAGTGGCCTGTTGGGAGGTGATGATTTCTGTTAAAGAAAGACTTGATGAAAATGAGTTAACAAAAGGTTGCTTATAGGAAAGGGAGTAAATGATAACCTGCCAGAGCCAGTCTGTAAGTTCCCTGATGGGGAAGCTTTAGAGGTACAGTGTCCACTCAGATTCTGGGTAAGCCTAGTCTAATGACTGACTCTCCCAGCTGAATTACAGATGTGTGAAGGGATACACCAAAGGCAACAGCTCAGTGGCTGCTTTATTCTGGTGTCTCATGTATCCTGTCCAACTTCAGCCACAGTACTGGGGCACAGGACCTGCTGCAGTCTTTCGCTGATAGTTCTGTTCACCAAGATCCCTTGATGTGATCAACAAGAATGCCATCATTGACTCCTGAAGAGGGAAATTAACTGAAGAGGAGGTCAGAAATGCAGGCCTAAAATGAATCACAAGTGCTCTGAAGGTAACATGGAGAGATTTGCCTAATGCTGAAGTACCAGTCTGGCATTTTTGCTTTCATCTTATTGCTCCATCCAGTGCCATGCAGGCATACTGCAGGACTGTGGTCAGCATAATTCTCCTGGCTTTGGTTTCATTAGGGCCACAGCCATGTGTACCAGCTGGCAACACAGTGTTGCCTGGATGCTCTTCCCCTGTCCACTGGGACTGGCAAGGATTCCCTTCCCCAGGCACCTCTGGTGTAGCCATCAAGGACAGACTTTAATACTGAATATGTTAAATCACAGAATGGTAGGGGTTGGAAGAGACTAAAGATCATATGGTCCAACCCTCCTGCCAGAGCAGGATCACCTAGAGTAGATCACACAGAAACAAGTCCAGATGGCTTTTGAAAGTTTCCAGAGACAGAGATTCTACCACCTCTCTGGGCAGCCTATTCCAGTGTCTGTTACGCTCCCAGTGAGCTCCCTCATGTTGAGGTTTTCCAGTTTATGGCCATTGTCCCTAGTCCTGTCACTGGACACCACTGAGAAAAGCCTGGCTCCATCTTCCTGACAGCCACCCTTTGGATATTTATAAGCATTGGTAAGATCCCTCCTTTTCTCCAAGCTAAAGAGGACCAACTGTCTCAGACTTTCCTCATATGGTAGGTGCTCCAGGACCTTAATCATTTTAGTGGCCCTGAGCTGGACTCTCTCCAGGAGTTCCTTGTCTTTTGTGAACTGGGGAGACCATCACTGGACACACTACTCCAGGTGAGGCCTCACCAGCACAGAGTAGAGGGGGAAGAGAACCTCCCTCAACCTGCTGGCCACTCTCTTCCCAATGCATCCCAGGATGCCATTGGCCTTCTTGGCCAGAAGGGCACACTGTTGGCTCATGGTCATCCTGTTAGCCACTAGGACTCCCAGGTCCTTTTCCCCAGAGTCCTTTTCCTCCAAGAGACTAGCCCCCAATCTGGACTGATAAATGGGGTCATTCTTTACACTCGTACTTATTGAATTTCATTAGATTTCTCCCCACCCAGCACTCCAGCCTGTCTAGGTCACACTGAATGGCAGCACAGCCTTCTGGCACGTCAACCACTACTCCCTGATTTGTACTGTCAGCAAAATTGCTAAGAGTACATTCTATCCCTTCTTCCAGGTCATTGATGAATATATTGAATAGGGCTGGACCCAGTACTGACCCCAGATTAACATTCAAATTACGCGTGCTAATTTGTATTCACACATTTTCTCATTATATTTATATTATATAAAAAACATGTTTAGGTAGCATCTCTCTTCCATCACCATAGGGTCTCAAAGCACTGTAGAACCACTAAAAGTAAGCTTATACATATTCCTCCTCTGTCTTCATAGCATCTGAAGGTGTCCTAAGTCCTTAAAATAGTAACTACAGTAGCTTTGTTCATTCCATCTTTTCTGTTTGTAGCAAAAATAGCACAACTAATCTGTAGTCACTGTAGTCTGTATGTGTGAGAATGGGGGTAGGGCTGTAGGAGTGTTGTAAAGCCTCCATAACAACACCTCCTCTAGCAGTTGCTGCTTCTGACTCTCTTTTCTAGCCCAGTCTCTTTTTTATTCCATACGGACTTTATGTTTATCAACAAATTGCACCACATCCTGATTCTAACTTCTGGATGTGTATTTTATGTCACTTAATTCAGCAACAAGAGCATATGCAAGTGCGTGCCTGCATGGGTCAATTAGGGAAAGCTAAATTAAACTACATGAGAAAAATACATACTTCTGTTGAGGCTTGTAATCTTTTCCCTGTGCTCCTAAGCTAAAGAGCGATGGACAAAGGCTTATCACATTTTTCTTCCTGAGTTTTGTCTTCTAAAAGCTTTTAGGCCTGTTGGCTGATCAGAACAAAACCTGACAGAAAGTTAGATATTGCAAAGATTTTAAGTCCCTGCAAGATTTGTGGAATTATGCAGATGAGTGGAAAAAGACCCAGAGAGAGGTATCTGGATGGGATCAACTGGTTTTAAGCATCAGAAAGTCAGGAAAATCTGATCTGCAGGAAAGCAGGCTTTATTGGCTCCACTACTTGTAAAACAGCATCTCTCCTAGGATGTTCTGCTGGACAGACCTCTAACCTGCATCCCTAACTCTTGGTAAATGTGAGAAAATGCCTTTCTCCAGCTTGGGAGGGTGTGAAATTTCTGTAGCACCTTCTGCAGCCATACATGGATTTATCTACTGCGCCCTGTATGTCTAAAGTCCCCTTATCTAACACATGTTGAGACAAAGGGACAGTGTAGCATGCTCTGTGCAGGGCATTCAGACTTGAAAACTGGGCTACCCTGTGCTGTTATTCATCTGGAAGTGCTAGGGAAGAACTGTTGTTTTTCACCCAAAAGGCAGAATGCCCAGTGTGCCTCTCAGTGCTGTGAGGGGACACTGGTTCCCTGCTCACTTGGAAGCAAGGAGGAACAAGGTGTGCCTGACTTCTTGGCTTTCAGCAGTAGTTATGCCTTGATCCAAACTCCATAGCCAACATGTTATGTAAGGTGTGGAGAGAGCTCAGACCTGGGTCAGAGCCACGAGCACATTTGGAGACTGTTTAGGGATTTCTCTTCCAAGAACTGAGAAGATCTTCCCCACATAAGCCAAGGAGTTTTTGCCCCAGGTGGTTTGTGCCCTAGAGGTCACCTAGGAGTTAGACATCATCTAGACATTACAGTGTGCCGTGAATCCTAGACAAAACATGCTCAAATGGTAACTGGGTAGCTCCATCATCCTGCATCTAGTTCCTGCAAAGGACTCTTGATGCAGCCATGTTATAAAGCTGTGTACGTGGCATGCTGTGTGAGACAGGGAAATATCTTCATCCCTCAGCTCTCTTCTGGCCCTGCTAAGAGATAGAGCCATGGCAGCGGGCTGTCTCGTTGATGGATTTGAGACATCATCTCATTTCATCCAGGCTGAAAAATTAAGTACATGTATAGACTATGCTGATAATTCTCATCATGTGTGAGTGGTTTCATTGTCACCTGTCTCTTGAGAGAGCCCCTGAAATTCTTTTGAACTTTTTGCTCCCTCTGTGCTGAAATACCCAAGTTGGGGGGAGAAAGGAGAGAGAGCTGAGCTGGAAGTGATAATACATGTGTATTCATGACTACAGATTTTATAACTTCTTTCTAGTCTGGCTGGAGGACATGCAATTGTAGACGCTGATGTGCCATCATACCAGAGAGAAGGTAGTGATTGATCACCATGGCTCACAGAGAAACAATCTGGGAACTGGCTGTACAGCAAACACTGGCAGTCCCAGATTTCAGCAGCAGTGTTGGGTGATAAGCCAGTCTCTGTGAAAAGCTGCTTCAACATCCCAGGAAAGGAGGGACAGGCTTGATGCTTTCATGGAGAGCAGCAGATAGCCTTGTTTCCTGTGTAAATGTGATGCCTTCCTGATCATAACTCTGCAAAAGTCACTGTGAGTGTAACTGAGGGGGTCAGATCTGTTACACAGACCGAGATATTTCAGCTTTACAAGTGAGACAGGGTGACCAGTTCTGGAAGCAAGTAAATAGCCAAGCAAAACTGCATTAGACAAATAGTTCATGACACAAAGCTAGATACAGATCTGATCCAAAGGTCTCATTGGCAATCCCTTGCAGGCTTTTACTCACCCCTGCTTTTGCTGAGACATATCTCAGTGAGTAACAAATGTTATATTTGTTTCAGACATTTATACTGTTTCTTTCCTTACTGTGTGGTTTATTCCGAGCAGTACAAATTTCCCAGTGCTCAGTCCTTGGCTGACCCCACTGCAGTGGATGAGTATCCTGTCATCTTTCATCATGTTGTCTAAGGTAGGAGCATGAGGCTAAGGCCAGCCTTCATCTATGGGACCCTAGTCAGCCTCACCTCTACACTCACTACAGAGAGGCAGATGGCATCAGAGGTAATCAGGTCTGGGTGGGTTGACTTACCTCTGGGATTATCCTCTCCCCACAGACAAAACTGAGCCAATAGGGTCACTATTTTGTGTTGATGCTTCTGCCCAAGTGAGTTTTCCTGGAGGTATGTTGGTGTTTTAGGTAGTTTGGGGAATTAAATGTGATGCCACTGTTAGTTCTGTCTGGCCGTGAAGGACTGGGCCAGCTGCCAGCCCTCCTGATGACACTCTTGGCCATGACTGCTGCCTTTCATCATTGACTTCTGTAGTCTGTGTGATGTGCTACCAAAATCCTTCACTTCCATCACAGGTTAGGGTCAGGGTGGCCCCTTAGACCTATAACGGATGCTCTCTGTTAACCCCCCTCCTTCCCCAAAGGGGAAGAGAA
>JANIJG010023824.1:52290-72559 GCA_024611175.1 Megaceryle torquata | reverse complement strand
AAAGGAATAAGAGAGAGAAACTTAGAAATTGGAAAAGGAAACTAGAACAGCTTTAATGAAAATTAAAATATTATTATATTATTAATGATAAATGGAATACATACAAATATATACAAACCCAGTATTGAACCCAACCTCACCAACAGTTATTACATCACTGTAACCACTGATGCTGTGGAGCAGACACCGGGGGATTCCCACACCAGGCCCTTCAGCAGACAGGAGCTGTGTTCAGGAGCTGGATTCTAGTACTGAATTCAGGAACACACCGATTGGGATCGAAGGCAGAATGGACAGAATCCTCCTTAGATGTTCTGAGTAAGGAACCGAAAGAGGACTTGAGCCAAAGTGGCAAAGCTGGCAAAGCAGTCTAAGAGGGCAAAGAGAGAGAGCCCCAAGAAAAGAGCCCCTCCAGATCCCTCAGCTTTATACCAAATATGATGTATATGAAATGGAATACCTCACTGGTCAGTTTGGGGTCATCTGTCCTGACCACTCCTCCTGCAGATTTAGCCTTTCACTTCCCTGCACCCCCAACGTGTTACACAAGATCCAGCAGTGGCCTTGGTCTGCACACCAATCCTTGGTAGTAACTCTAAACACGGGGTGTTATCACTGCCAGCAGCAGACACTGTCCATGAGAACAGGCCGCTAACTTCACACAGTGCTGTTAGTTAGAAGAACTGAGCTGAAAAGCAAAATCACAGAACAGAACCAGCTCTGTTCTCACCCACACCAGGACAGCTTCTTATTAATTTCAACTGTTTCAAGTCTATATAATGCCATATATATGGAGGTGGTTGTAATCTATTCCTATGTAAGGAAGGCTTCTCACGGGACTGAAACACTCTATGTATGTTCTGACTCACTCTTCTAAGAAGACGAAGGTGTGCATGCTTCCATCCAATTCTGGGAAAGGTGTCCAGGCTGAACTTGTCAAACCTGGCTGAATGTCTGTGATATGAGACTTGACTTTTGCTTCTGAACAAGACATTTCATATTCAAGGATGCTGAGACACTCAAACAGCTGGTCAACATCTGAAAATATGTATTTTTACTTTGGGACTGAGAGTTTGAAGAAGTTGACTGTGACCTCTCTATGTCTTCCTTGAGATCCTTAATTCAAAACAATTGAAGAGAGAGAAGGGGTAGTGCTGAGAGCTGCCCAAATCTCTCTGAGCTTCAGCTCTGCTCTCTCTTTCACAGATACTGGAGGGAATGCCAGTACCTTATCATTTTTTTGCTGTCTCTGTTCTCCAGTCTTCTCCTCCTGACCCATGCACAGCATCTGCTCCTGGGTACGTGATGTGAAAGCATTTCAAATACAGTAGGGATGTTTGTGGTCCTGACATTAGCAATAGCTCATGCTGCTTTGTGGCCTTTGGGTGGCAGGAGCTCTGTCAGTCTATGTCCTTGGAGTCAGCTTTATCCCCTGGCTGGACTGTACAAGCCTAGGAGGCATTAACAGTACTGAAATGTTTCCTTCTGTGCTGCTATTCCTGAGCTCCATAGCAAAAAAAATGCAAGAAAAACAGCTCTAGTATATGTGGGAGAGTCTTGCTGGCCCTGAAGCAGGAGAGCAGAAGTGAAGGCTACAGCAGGGGTTTCTTGTGTGTAGTTTATGATGTAGATGATGTCACGTCTTTATTATTTGCAGTTCTTGCAAGGGAGGCTGTGGGACACCCTTGAGGTTCTCTTCTCAGGCACCTACCCCTTTGATTGTGCCTGCCTGTCCTCTCCCAGTACTGGCAAGGCAGTCCCAAGGGCAAAGGCCCAGAGAGGGGACCCTGTGCCACACCATCCAGAGATGTGCCCTTCCTTCTTCAATGCCTTCCATCTTACTTAAAGGGGATACAACTCAGCTCCTACTTCCTAAAACAAGCCACACCACAGCTTAAAAAGCCATCTGAAAAAACAAGGAACTGCCAAAGGCAGCAGTCCTGGTGTGTTGGGCCTGAAGCTGTCAGAGTGAGAGGAGGGACTCATGGGTAGAGTTTCTGGTTAGTGGTTGCAGTGTGCCATCTCCAAAGGTTAGGGATGCCTTGGGTTGTGCTGAAGCTCGGCTCTAGTGGGGTCCTAGGGCTTGTAGCAAAGGTCATGGAAGACTCTCTTGTTCTGGAGGCTAAAATTGGAAGGAAAATTAAATACCCCCTGTGACTGGCTGAGAAAACAAAGAATGAAACACCCAAAAAGTTTCTGTGTTCAGCTGCAAAAATTACCTTCTGCTGCTTATTAATTAGCATGGCAAGGATATGGGAGAAGACATGAAATGGAAGTTGGTAGTTCAAACCAATTTCTTTTGTTTCCCTTCCCAGGGATTCTGGGTTAACTGTAAAGCACCATCAGTGTGGTGGCTTTGTATGACGTGGTGTAGGAAAGACCTACACATCATCCTCTCTCTCTTCATGGTGACACTGTCCTCACTGCAAGCTGGTGGTAGTCCTTCCCAAAGGAATTTGTGTATTTGATGGGACACTGGACAGGTCCTTGGAAGAGGATCACTGAATAAAGGGACCTCATCAAGCTGAGAAACTCTTGAGATGAAGCTAAATGCAGTTGCAGTCTAGGAGGCTGTTAAGGGGCACTATCAGGTTGTTACTGCACTTTTAGGTTGTGAGCACAGTTGGAGATGGAATATTGGGCTTTCTGTAGTTCAGAACAGTTCATAGGGAGCCCACTACAGAAACATCTACCTCCAGGAGCTGGTCTGGAGCTGACTGAGGGTTTGTACGTGTGGGTGGAGAAGACCCTGAACAACTCTGTCCTCCTTTCTAGTCTCAGCCATGCCATCACACACAGAAACAGCAGTACAGACAGGCTCATCACCTCCAAGCTCCCTTAGGTCCCAGCACAGCCCTAGGGCAGAGCTGGAGCACTGCCACTCAGAACACAGCCTCAAGGAGGTACCTACCCCCTCCTACTTATCTCTGAGGAAAGGCTGTGCAGCCTCCCTGACATCAGCACAGCAGCCAGGAATCCCCTGCACCATGAAGCTGCAGTGGCTTCGCCCCTGTTTTAATAGTGCATATCATTTGGGAACCTCCAGCACTCATATGCAGACACATCGTTTCTGCTAGCTTGTGGCATAGCCTCTGGGAACCCCCGCCTAGGAAATGTGACTGTGTTCAGCACATCTACAAACCTCAAGAGCTGAAACCTGACTGTCTGAGTCAATTATATTATGGCTCAGATTCTTAAATAAACAGCAATTGATGAGTGCAGCAGGGTGTTTAATAAGAGCCTCCTCAGCCCCCCATGCCCCCCGCCTCCCATAATCACTTGCAGAGTCAGCCCTACAATCTACAGCCTGTGAGGGGACACGCAGTGAGGCAGTGTAATTTGTATTCCAGCTATGCTACTGCTCCTCGTGCTTCCAAGAAGCAAGTAAAAATAGCACTCAATCATTTTGTAAATAATAGCTATCTCCTCACAGGCCCAGGGAGTCACAAGCACTTAAAAGGGAGCTTGTGGGAAGGAGGAGATGTCTACCTTGAGCCAGGGCCAGGAAGATGGGACATGGGGAATTGGAGGGGAGACGGGAGGGAAGGAGAGTGAAATGGAAACCCTGAAGCACCTCAGCAGCAGCAACTGCTGCTTTACACCCTCTGCATGCAAAAGGGGAGCAACTGACCCTGCTGGTGACCTCCAAGTGTCAGGATCTGGCCCTCCACACAGAGTTGGTAGGGATGTTTATCACCTGAACAAGCAGCTAGATGTAGCGTAGCAAATTCTTGAAGAAGGAGATGGGCAGCTTTTAAAGAGCAGGCAGGTGTAGGGAGTACCATGGTAACACTGTGGGAAGGGATGTTACAGCTTTTGTTTTACATTTGCATTGCATATCTGCCCAGTTGTGGGGGTTTTGTGCAGGCAGGTGCAAGGCAGCATTGCTCGGCAGGCAGGGACAGGGCTTTGTACCATCTGGGAGAAGGGGCAGCTCTGCTTCACCTGTAGCACCTTGTTTCTGCTCAAATACTTGCTTAGATGGTTTTAGAAACACAGTCTTCCTGAAGCTCGGGTAAATGGAAAAAAAAAAAACAAAAACCCCCCCACCCCAAAAAAAACCAAACCAAAAAAAAAAAAAACCCACAAACCCCCCCCCCCCCAAAAAAAAAGAAAAAAACCCCAAACAAACAAAACCCCAACAAACAAACAAGGGAATCAGCCTCAAAGAAATGGCTTGAGGACATAGCATCCCACTCAGGTTTCTAAATTCTGCCCATGTTCAAATATTGAACCTGAAAATCTCTTGCTCTTTTAGTTTCATGGTTGCTTCAGGGTCTTTATTTGCCTTTCTGGTCCCCAGGTCTCAGTAGCCTGGGGCACCGTGGGGCTCAGCAATGTGGTCTGAGGGTGTTTGTGCAGCCTGCCAAAAGCATTACCAAGGCCTCTGCTGGGCAGTGATGCACCAGCCCATGTCATTCCCTAGTGCAGCCAGAGCTGCATTCCTAACTGAATGAAGTGTCTCCTTTTTTTGTTTCTTCAGCTATAAAACAGGGCTAGCAGTATCTGCCTGCCAACCCAGCAGGCTTGAAGGCTCAACTCACTTGCATATGTAAAAAAGAAACTTTGAGTCACAGGGAGGGATGATGCTAGGAAAAGAAAAATACCATTCAATTTTCTGCAACAGTTCTAGGGAACATGCCTAGCCCCCTACAGCACAGTCCTTAATTATTAAATCTGTGATGAGAACTGGGCAAGATGGCCAAGCTGCAGTGGGAGTGTGTCTGTAGATTGAGGAGATAAGGATTTCCCTGTCCTGTCTCTGAGCATAGGCAGGAGATGATCCTTCTCAGCTTTCTCTTGCTGAAAAAGCAGGTGCAGTTTCTTCTTGTTCAGGCTCAGGATGGGTAGATACAAGGTTAGGGAGGGGGGATTCTGTTTGAGTAGCTCTTGTTTTCTCTGGAGGAGAAGGTCTCACCACTACAGAGCTGATGAACTCAGGCAGAGCTGCAAGCAGTGTGGATGCTCTTGGGCTGCAGGATCACAAAGGAAGTGAATCTCTGAAGCTAGAGCTCATTCTGTTCTGCTGGTGTTTTACTCATCTCTGGATTTCCCAGCTCTGCTGAAATCCCTGCTTGTGTAACAATGATTTAACTTCAGAAATCTCTCTGGATCCCAGCCAAATCCTGCCCTTAGGAGCGCATATTATCAGGGAAAGTTCAGCCTGGCTTTTGCCATGAAAGGTGCAGAGAGCTTGTTTTTCTAAGCGCTGGGGGACATCAATTATCCAGTGACTGAGACAGCCACCCCAGCTTGTCCCTGCACTGGGCACTGCCTTGCAGGCACAAAGGGGTCCCACTGAGTTTGGTTCTCATGGCCTGGCGCAGGGGATACATCTGCAGTCTGGAAATGGGGAAATCTCTTTAGACCAGGACTGTAACTCATTAGTAATATTTATAAAACATTAATAAAACAATGACATTTATTAATGTTATTATATTTGATTGGATTTGCCAGTAGATTGAAGGGGTGGTAAGGGGTTTCTGGAGCTCTGTGACAGCCAGGTTACAGCCCGATAAGGACATAAAGGCTCATGTAAAGATATTGGTATTGTATCAAGAGATGTCCAAAACTAGTTCTGCCTTTTTACCTCCTCATCACTTCTTGAATCCCATCTCTTGTGCTTGGACCCCGAGGATTACTGTGTAAAACATGAGTCATTTCATGGATCCCTGTCCCTCTGCCCCATCAGGTGCAGGAGACTATTCATTCTGCACCTCACAAGGACTGGCTTCCCTGGCCATGGGTGGCCAGGGATTCTGATCTGATAATCATGGCTGTAAATTATTATCTTGAGCAAACTGAATGCCAAGAAGAGAGAAGGGGAGGGGAGAGAGAGTTTGTGTTTTATCTAAAACATAATTATCTTTCTCTCACTGCATTTGTTAGCAGAAAGAGCCTTGCTTCACTAAATGTTCTTCTCTACTGTATATCTCATTTGGGGACACAAGAGAATACCCCAACTGTTTAAGTCTTACAGAAGTAACTAATTTTGTTCAGGATGATGTCTTCTTGTCTTCTGGGTGTTTCAGAAAGTGTACTGCATACATATTTCTCTTTAACCTTCTTTTTATTGCATCGAGATGAGATCAAGGGTTACTTATATAGCAAAATAATATCAGCCATAGGCTGCATCAGGAGCTTTCCAGCCATAATAAATAAAGACATGTATACATATATTTTAGCCATTAAGGAGAAAACCCTGCCAGAATGCATTATCTTATTTTTTGATACAAAACTTTGAAGCACAAAACTAAGCTTCATAGCACTGCAAAATAAATGTCAGGGGACAGAAGTACTTCCATAACAGAATTGAGCAATGGGCCATCCAGGCTACTCGCAAAGCTGCCGTAGTGGCCAAAATGGGGTATTACGCATAAAATGTGAACTCTTCTTTGGGGTTCTAAATTGATTCTGTCATTGGGAAAGCAGCTCTGAGTCAGCTAGTGCCATATAAAAGGAGCACAATGACATGATCTGTCCCTAAAGTGATGAGGATTTATGGTAAAGTAGTGTTAAACTCAAGGCACCTCATCCATCATTTCTTCAGTACAACCCAGTGGGCAGAGCGTAGGCTCATGAATCTGCCTTGATTTCCCTGCAAAATGAGGCAACAGCAGAGATTTCAATTAGGAAACATGCCAAAATTATAATGAAGTCAAGAATGCGAGCTGTATGTGCTGTTTGACACATGCTGGTGGTTGCATTCTGCAAAGCACTTCTTTACCTGAAGGCATGTGATTAATATTGCCTCTGGGTTTTGGCACTGGGGGCAGGAAATGGAGCTTTATGGTTTTGCTGGGCCAGTGAGACTGCTGAAGGTGGTGCAGCTGGGGATGCAGGGGAGCGTGTGATGCATAAGAGCAGAAGCTTTGCAAGAGCAGCTGCTTGCCAGGAGCAAGGCACTTACAAGAACAGCAAACACGATGGCAGTAAAAGGCAATCAGAATATTGATTCTTTTTACATACAGATAAACCTGAAGCTGTAACAAACCCAGTGTTTCCTAAAACTGGTGGAACATTGCTAGGCCGTCTTTCAAGCTGGGAGACACAAAGTGATTAAAAGTGGTTTCAAAACATCAGGGCTTGCCTCTATATTGAAAACATGTGGATCTGTACCACTTATTTATCATATAGCCACATATATTTTGTAAATATGCATTGTCTGGCTGTGTGGGACATACTCATCCTCAATGTAAGCATGGAAAGCAGCAGAGCTACATCAGAGATGAATTTGCCCAATTATGGGTGATAAAATTGGCTACTGTTCAGGGCACAGCAGAGAACACAATGCCAGCTTGCTGAGGGTTCACCAGGGAGGTACCTGGCAGAAAAATACACCATGTAACAAAACCAAAACACTTCCCTGTACAAGCAAATTCAGTTCTCTAATTGCTTTTCCCCCCCCCTTTTTTTTTGTCCCAGACAGTGTAACTGAAGTCAAGACAGACATTTACGTGACGAGTTTCGGCCCTGTCTCGGATACAGATATGGTAGGTGCCATTGGCTGGTTGCCTCATGGGGAGGGATGGCTTCTCCTGCAGCCTCAGAGGACATGTTCCACCCTCGTCCTTGGACAATCTGGGCAAAAGTGGGGTTTTCCTAAATTACAAGAACATTTGAAGAACATCCTAGCTGCCTGCCTGGGCACGAGTGCACCTCATCATCTTCTTGCAGGCTGGGGAAGCTCACTGCGAGTGGTAGATGGGGGTTGTTTTTCAGGTGTACTTGGGCTTTTAGAAACCAACTGATAATGCAGCTTTGGAGGGTTGATACCTTTGCACTACTCAAGCATGCTTCAGGGTTGAGGGTCTTTTTCTTTTCTACAAGTGTAACCTAATGAAATGGGGAGGTCTGCCCACAGGCCCAAGACCTGTATGTAGTATGCTCCACCTTTTATGTGTCTTGACAAACACCTTCACTGTAGTCAGTGAAGCTTTCCTTGACCTGACTGTGCATGGAAGAAGGAGGGTGCTCCCTGGCAAGAGGGAAGGATGACAGAATCTGGCCTGTTTTGGTGGCAGTACCAGATGAGAACAGTTCACTGTCAAACTGTGCTTAGTGCTTGAACCAGAAGGGAGGCAAAAGAGAAAAAAGGCAAAAAGTGAACTGATTGCAGTATTTTGACAAGTTCAGGGTAAATTATTAATGGAAAGTCCTGAGGTCTGAATGTAGGCTTGTATTCCCACAACAGTTTGTCTTCTAATTAAAAGGGGACTGTGGAACATAATTAATAGTGAGCTTTCTCAACGTTTCTTGCAGCTCTTATTCCACATGCACCCAGGTGCACAGAGAAGAGTTGGTTGTTGGTGGTTGCACAACATTTCAAGAGTGCTACATGATGACAGTCAGCACTGAGACACTCCTGCAGATCCAGTGCTAGAGGTCACGTGGTGCTGGCATAAAACAGGCCAGTGGTGGATAGTCCTGGCCTTGGAGGGAGGCCACTTTGAGAGAGGAAGCAGGCATTACTCTCTCCAGCTCTGTCAGGCAAGAGCAATGTCCTGCAGCTCTTGTGGCCCCTGTGGAGCTGGAAGAGTTTTATTTCCTGTGCTGACATGGCTATGAACACCTCTTCAGCTGCCCGAGTGACAGCTGTGTACTAGGAAGTGGAGGTGAGAATACAATCTCCATGTTGCCTTGAGGTAACAGCCCTATCACACAACTCCATGTTGCTTTAGAAAGACCACTCCCTCACAGATTAGAAATTAACTTGATGTCATCATAGCCAAGAGTATTAATCTCATCTGAGTCCTCTCACTGTCTTGCTTGCTTTCCTACCACAGCCGAGACCCATAATATATTCAGCAAACTTAGCCCTTGGGGAGTATCTGATAATTACTTCCAAGGTGGAGAATATTTGATTAAGGGAGTGTGTATAATGAACTGTGAAGAAGAAATATGAGGTATTGAAAAGAAGAAGGCATTCTATGCAATGTGATTTGACAAAATGAATTTAAAATTAGGAAGACAGTTAAAGAATAATAAATTATTTCCCCCTCATGTCCTTTAGTTCTATGTATTTTACAAATGCATAGCAAATGTGTTTTAGTGTGCTGTTCTGGTGCTAAATGCACTCAGAAATGTGAGAAAGAGAAAACCCATTTCCTCAGGAAGCATGAGGAGAGCCTGCTCTTCTGGGGTGGTTTCTTTCATCTTGGGAGTGGGGAAGTCTCTCCTTCCCCACCTGCATCTGCTTGGTGATCTCTCTCCCATCCCTCCCACAACCATTACTTATTGCAATGTAAAGGTGCTCTTGTGCATCTTGATGGGGACAGAGATTTTAATTGTGATGATGCAGGAGAGGCAGGTAAAGCTGCTGTGGAGAGTGGAGGAGAGCAGCTTATTATAAAGCATGGAGGAGGATGTGTAGACCTTTTTCCTGAGATTCTCCAAGGGACTTCTAATCTTTCTTTCAGTTTGGTTTGGAAAATAGAGCCTGATAGGACCTGACATATGCTTGCATCTTTGGTAGTGTGCTCTTGCAGCTTTGCCTCAGTCCCCAGGAAGATAAAATAAAGTTCAAGGGAGTTTTATGCTCTGGTGGATGAACTCTGGAGACAGACTCAGTTTTGAAGTTTTCAATCACCTCTATAAGGTGGAAAAAATGCATAACATAGAACTAAGTGCGCTCCTTGGAAGGAGTGATTTGGGAATGATGATCTCATGGGAGAAGAAGCTGAATATAATTTCTCTTTTCTTTGGGAATGATTCCTTAGCATGAAGGAAGAAAAACAGGGCCTGGGAAGTTGTAAAAAAATTTGTTTCGCAGTTTTTGTTTCTTGGTTTGGTTTGGTTTTTGTTTGTTTGGGGTTTTTTTTGTTTTGTTTTGTTTTGCTTCATAGTAACAGGGCATTTGAGTAAGATAGCTCTTCTCCTCAGAAGGACTTTTCCTGAACCTACCCCCTGGGACTGCACACAGGCTTATTCCTTTGGTTTCATCCCTTTACTGAGCTTAAGCCACAAAGTGAAGAATATTCTGTAGAGGGCAGAGCCTATGGAATGTAGGATCTTTTTATTTCTTTCCCCCGGCCGTGCTACAGAAACTTAACATTTGAGCAGGAGTGGATCTGTGGCCAAGGATCAGGAAAGAATTTCTTTACCAAGAATCTTTCATTCAGCTGCCATCTGTGGCAAAACCTGTAGGAATTTCTATGACCTATAGGAAACCAATGTGTATCAGCTTTTAAATGGTGCTGAAAAGAGCTACAGGAAAAAAAGTAATTCACAATTATAAGCATAGTTAGTCCTGCAGCCTCCAGGAAATAAACCATACATAAAGACTATGAGTCTGCAACAGCAGGGGAAGAACAGCTTGGACAGACAGATTTTCCACAGTCCGTGTCTCTCTCTGAAAGTCTTGTGACCTAATGAAAACCTTCATTAGCAAGAGGAGGTGAGTGTTGTAGAGGTGAGCAGTGGTGCAGCTCATGCTGATGGACTGAAGATTTTCCCTCAAGTGACATGGACCCTCAGAGGACATGGGGTGGCTCGAGTCACAGTCCTTTATGCCAGGCACAGGGCAGATCGATTTAATTTTGTCTTGGGGTGGCTGTGGAACGACAATGCCTTTGCTGCTTGTTCAAGTGTTTTAGGAGGCTGCACCCACCAAGTATGCAGGGTTTCAAAGAGATGAGTTCTAATTGCCCCAACTAGAATTTGGCCTAGAAAATAGATTGCTACACTAGCAGGAAGAACAGCAACCAACAACAACCAAAACCAACCAAAGGCAGCATTGGGGGGAAGTAGAAAAAATAGGAAGAAGAAAAATAAAAGTCACAGGATCTTGTAATGCAAGTTTGTGAGGTCCTTGATTCAGTGCTTTTCTAGAGGTGGCCTGAGAAACAAAATAACAATAAGACAATGTTTTGAAATTTTTTTTTTTTTTTTTTTTTTTTTTTTTTTTTTTTTTTTTTTTTTTGTGAGCAGGGGTATAATTACCAGTATCTTGGCCAAAATCCATATCCAGGAACTTTATCTTTGTCTTTTTAAATTCCTGTACACAATGGTTCCCTCCCTTGAAACATGTCTGATAAAGGTGGCGACGCAACAGGGCTACTCAAGGACTGGCCACTGTAGGCTGTATTGCAGCTTGTCTGTAATGGTCAGAAACGCTGAAACACAAATTTTGGAATCATATACAAGTCATTTTACAAAATGCCATAAATACCCTCTTATACTCCACAGATTTCTCCACTGCTGTTAATCCCTACTTCATGTTGCATCACACTTCATGTCAACCAAGTGTGCCAAAACACAGTATGGTCAATTACCAAAAGTATTTACCATTTCTTGAAGCAGCCTGTTTGCAGTGAAGAGCTGAGTAAAACAAGACTTGTATTTCTCTCCTTTCTCCACAAAGGAATACACTATTGATGTCTTTTTCCGTCAATCCTGGAGAGACGAAAGGCTGAAGTTTGATGGTCCCATGAAAATACTTCCCCTTAACAACCTACTGGCCAGTAAGATCTGGACTCCTGATACCTTCTTCCATAACGGGAAGAAATCTGTCGCGCATAACATGACAACACCCAATAAGTTGCTGCGCCTGGTGGACAATGGCACACTCCTGTACACCATGAGGTAAGTTTGTCTCCTAGGCCAGGGTCTTCTAGGTCCCTGTACACATGCAGGCAAGGATGGGACCTCAGGGCACATTACAGCAGGGTTTGTTCAGAATTCCACTGACTTAGCACACTTGAGTCTTACCTTGCTGTTTTCCCTGCTTTCTTTGATTCCTACTTATGTAGAATCAGTGATCTTCAACTTAAGCATATTTTTACAGGTAGCTTTTTTGTCATCATTCATGTTGATTTTTTTCTCATATAGGATAAGGTAGAAGTGTTGGGATTTATAGTTCATGGAGTTGGTGCACTGCCTGATTAATTTTTGTTCCTCATCTCTGATGGGATATGAAGTCAGGTTTCCAGTATTGGTAGAAGAACATTATGAGGAGAGAATTTGTTACTATCCAGCATCTTGAGAACAGATCTGAATTTGTTCAGCGTGTTACACCAGAGTTGTTTGAAATATCTAATAAGCCCAAACTTGCTTGTGAGAACAATAGGCTTTTTTTGCCATACTTCATGGAATCAAAAATCCAAATCTGTGTAATCAATGCATATTATTAGGAAAAACAAAACAAAACAAAAAAACAAAACCCCACCAACCCAAAAAACCAGCTTATTAAAGGCTGTGCTTTGGAGATGCCAGGTTTGGAGATACCTTTGGAAGTTCTCAGTTTAACCCAGCCCATGTCGTCATCAGCTGAGCTCTTAGTGGGAGACCCAAACATGAGGTAGCCCTGAAGCATGAGACCTCAGGCAGTGTGCAACCCAACCCCACTGTGAGCTCCAGCAACCGGAGCCTTTCTTCTAAAACACAAGTCACTGTTAGGGAAATATACTTGGGCAGTCATGTTCTCTGGACTTCTCAAGTACATAGCCCTGGTACATAAATTTATCACTAGGCTGCAACAGGAGAAATGCATGAAGAGAAAAGCCTTTGGGTTAATTATATAGGAGGAATTAATCCATTCAGAAACTAATCAGGTATTTCTTTATGCTTGTAAGCTAGTCACACAAATAATGTTTGCCACTCAGGGTTCATGTATTAACTTGCCTTCCAAGGTATATGGACTTATAAATGAAACAAAAAGCTACTAATAGATACACAAGAAAGATACTGAGTTGGTTTTGGAAAGGTGTGAATCTTTGTTCTCAAAAATTATTTTCTCTGCCTTCTTCATCAAGCTGATCCTAACTAATTACAGGCTTCTTTGGGGACTCTCTGTGTGAAGATGCTGCACTTTCACCTTTGTTTTTTGATGGTGAGACAGAATTTCATCTCTTCATAGTTAAGCTGGCTGTGAATCTACATGGTGTCAGCAGGTTTTACAACTTACATTGATAAACAATGCTCTACTTTTGTGCAACAGTTCTCAAATATGAGCTAATCCTGCCAGTGCTCTGGGGATTTAGGTCTCCACACATCAGTGATCTCATGTTACTGAGGAAAATTGGGTAAATGAAGGGAGAAGCCCAACTTGACTTAAGGGCTCAGTTCTGCTCCTGCCTCTCTGACCTACATGTGGATGACTAACACTGCCCCTGATTGTATCATTGTCTGAATGTAATGAAATGGGACTCAATTTCAGGGCTTTTATATCATTTCACTTCTTTATTCAGCAAACAGACATTAGCTTCAGGAAGTTTTGTGTGACTGAGAAATTATTGGATTTACTTTTATGTTTAGGAGTGGGCATGTGCCAGAATGGCAGCATCACGACGCTCTTGGGAACAATCTTTTTGAAGAAAATGGAGTCACAAGATTTTAAAAATAAATTCAGCATATCCTTCAGTTTAACTGTCTCCAAAGGAAGGAGAGTCTGGACCTCAGTCTACGTGTGTCCTGCCCCCATTAAATGTACATCTTAGGTTTTGTAAGAGGTGAAGAGCCCTCTCAGAGATAGCACAAATTTGAGGGTTGGATATGAGGCATTTTGTCAGTTGTTGTATGGCACAGCACCAGGAGCTGCAGTGCATGGTGATCTTTTCCTTACGCAGCACAAACTGCTGCTGTGTGTGAAGCTATCCTGGTGGGGGCCTGGGCAGTATTGGACCAGCCTGGTGGTTAGATGGGGTTAGAGCTGGCCAGATGGCCATATGGAAAGCATAGCCCACTGTACAGGACAGTGTGTCAAGGATGAAGTAAGGCTCCTGTGAGTTTGCAGTTCAACACATTCAGGAGGGGATATCTGTCCTGGTGCACCTGATCGTTGCCCTTCTTTCTGCTGCTGAAGGAAACACAGGCTACTCAAGGCCACAGAGGGTCATTTGAGTGAGGGCACAAGACTGCATGGTCCAGGACTGTGCATCAGGCTGAGGCTCAAAGACCAATCCTACCTGTCTCTGCCACTCCTAGGCACTCAAACCTCAATTCCCCTCTAAAATGGTGATGATCGTATCACCCTTACTTGTTGAGTGCTTTGAAATTTCCTTCCAGGAAAGGGTTGTAAGGAGACTCATGTTTTATCTCAGAGTGGCACATTCATTGTTCGCCTTCATGCTCAGGGGCATGCACATGTGTCCTTCTCAAAGGAAGTATCTGAACCACAAAGGTGAACCCAGCCCCACACAGCTGACATGTAGCAGAGATGCACACTCTATCCTGTGACTAGGGAGTGAGTCTGGACCGCCATCAGATTTCCCCTGGACTGTCATGACTGGCCAGGTGATCTCTTGCAGGCTCAGTCTAGACTGTTACAATGCCATGCAGTTTGACTCCTGAGATATATCCAACTCCTTTATCTTGTACCAGCCAATATCCTTGAGGGATCAGTTCTGCTGATGTGCAATTAGAGGTATGTCTCTTGTTATTTATCCTGCTGTGAAAACCAACTTCTCTTAGTCAAGGCTTACATTTATAGATGAAGTTGTTCTGGTGGAACAGCAACTCCGACACATGCATCCAGCAAAATTACACCTGTGTGACAATATTTATAGCTCCTGGGGACAGCCTCTTTATCACTGACCTGAGCTTCAAGGAGTCACATAACAGCGGCAGCTGAGCATCTGGAGATTTCCTTTAGTCATGTCACAATCTCCTCACGGATCAGTGCAATGTCACAGTGCAAACATCTGACCATTGACTCAGGCCTTGGTGCCTAGGTGACAAGATGGCCTTTGCAACTGCAGCATAAAATTGCATTTCTCTATCCCCCTTCTGGCTGTTGAGGAAGGGACAGGATTACTGATCCCTTTGCCTCTTGTCTGCTATTCCAGCTGCCATAGAAGGTGTGCAATACATAGTTTTATTATGTAGCCCTGCCTCTACAGTCTTGTTTGTGGAGTTCCTACAAGATCCAAGTAGTTCACAAAAGCCCAGCTAGGTCCTCAAAGCTCTTGTGTCAGACCCAAGTACAACAAACTGGGAATTGTGCACGGATTTACATAAGGTACAGACAAAAACTCAGCTGCTACAGCAATCTCTGTATGTATTCTCTGGTTTAAATTGTGTGGGGCACATAGACAATGTTCTGGTTCTTCCTGGCCTTGAAGCATATGAAAATAGTGAAAGCTTAATGCTATGCTGATGGAACTCAACTTTGTGAATCCTGGCTTCAAGGAGCTCTCCTGCTCTTCACAGATACTGTCAGAGTGGCATGTTGAGGTTTTGTGGTTATTGTCAGAATAGTTCCCAGATATTATGTGCTTAAGTAAGGCTGTTTTCTTTAACCACCAGGCTCATATGCATGCCCAGAGACTTTGACTCAAGAACCTGTATTGATGAAGACAGCACAAAGCCCTTAGTGGCAGTGCATGAGCACTTGGGAAGGAGGGTTGGTAAACCTCTGGGTAAGGTGGAGGCAGAACAAGATGGAAAGCTGAGTACAGAGACACCCAAGACACATGCAGTTCTATCAGGGCTTTTCTACCCCAGTTAACAAGTCCTGTACTACCACAACGTGCTCAGGGATTTGAGTTTCCCAGCCTGTTTTTTGAGATCACAGAGCTTTGCATTGTTTCTCCCGGGAAAAGCTTTGACTGTTTTTTTTAACCCCCTGAGCAACATATGAGACCTATACACTTGAGCTTGTAGAACCGTTCCATATGATGGAGGTGCAACCATCATCCTCATTTCTGCAAAGCAGCAGCTGGGACATCCCAGCACCAGCACCTCATGGTAGTACAGACTGGCAGTTATTTGGCTACATCCCACTTCATGTCTGATCCTAGACAACAGAGTAAATGGACCCAAGCAGACCAAAGCTAGATTGCTAAACATGCAAGCAGGTGAATATATGAGATGAGATTTGAACAGCCTGCTTTTCTCTGCTTTACAGATTCCAGAGTGGATCCAAAGGCAGAAATTATGTGTTTTCCAGGCTTGGTTTTGTGCAGGCAGACTTTTGTAAGGAAGCTATCCCAGGAGGGGAAAAACTTCAGAGATCACCTTCTCTCACTTTATTTCTGACATCATGGGCTGAAATCTCCAGGGGCTGGGGGAGCATGCAAAGTGAATTTAGTGCTTTCATATCCAGCATAAGGATCCTAGAAGTAATTTGGCTTTCAAGCTCAAACCCCTGCAATTAAACCTAACCTAGATTCTCACACAGTCTAAACTGTAAACACTATTAGGCCTGACTGTGGTTATTAATGAATCTCCTAGAGGAGAAATCAGGACAAAACTCAAGCAATATCCCTGGCATAAACAAAGTCGGTTCTGCTGTACAGGGCTCTGTCATGTTTTTGTACCACATGTACACCAAGGGATTATTACATTTATGTCCCAGAAATTGGACTGGAGACTTTCACTCATCCTGCAGGATGATGCAGGTAACAACAGGGGCTCTAATGACACATCAAAGGCTTCTCTAAGCTCCTGGTAACCATGAGAACGAAGCTGAAGTGGTTTGTTGTACTGTCAGCCTTTGGAGAGGTGTGTTTATCCTGATTCACACTTCTTGCCATTGTGTTGAGCAGTTCAAAGGACTTCCCATGACTTCAAAGAGACAAAAATGGTTTCTCTCCTGGATGTTCCACATTTGGTGCCATTGTGCTAGCAAAGTGAAGAGAAAACATGAGGAGTTTGGGGTTTGGTTTCAAGACAGTTCTGCACAAGTTATTGCTAGCACAATGGGACAGATGAGCCAAAGGATACCACAGCTGGATGATGTGATTGCTGGCAGCTTCACTATTTTTCATATGCTGTTTAGGCTTTATAATGACATTTTAGGGCTCAGATGTCTAGACCTGAACAGAGCATTAGAACAACCACAGAATCATAGAATGGTTTGGGTTGGAAGGGACCTAAAAGATCATCTGGTTCCAACCCTTCTGCCATGGAAGAAACAGTGAAGCAAACCTTTGTGGCTAGATGGCCATAAGATTGCTTGCACAGGGGCAAAGATGAGAATTTCTGCAACAGGCACTTTTACACAGATGTTGCAGAGGCCATGGTAACCATATGGGAAACAATATACATTCCTCCTAGTTTGACATTTTGACATTTCATTAGGCAAAACATATGGTGCCAAGGAGTCCTTCATCAGCAACAAGGTGTGATGGGAAAGGCCAGCAGTGGTGGTGGAGTGGAAGGGGAATGCGGGCACTCTCTTGAGTGGTGACTGATTCCACAGTCCCCTAAATACCTCTGCTTATTATCACTCTGAAAGATGAGTGTGTTCAAGAAAGGCAGCAGGAGATGGGTGAAAGATGTCCAAGGGATACAGAGATGGTGAGCAGAAGCAAGCAGCAGTGCATGCACTGTGGTCATGGGGATTGCATCTCAGGGAGCCAGCACACCCTGGTGTGCACAGGGGCAAAGCAAAGAGGTTTCAGGCAAGGGAGAACACCTGAGAAGGGCAATGCTTATCTTGCTTCTCCCTTCAACAGGGAAGGGAATCTGTGAATGTGCTGACTTCTGACTGACTGAAGTTGCTGAAGCAGATTCGTCTTGATGGAATGACATGGAATTTTCTTTTTCAGGGGACTTAAAAGTTTCTTCACTTGTAGGTGGAGGAGTGGCAGATTATGTCGCTTTTTCAGTGGTTTGTTGATGGATTTATTGTGTTATTGATTACTATCTCGGCTAATAAACCAAACTTTAAATGTAAAATGTAACTGTTATTTTCTCACACACCTATAGAGTCAGCCAGCATGCACATATAGTTTTTTCCTTACTTATAATAGTAATAATTATAGACAATAATAGTAATAATATAGACAATAGTTGCCCTTGTTGGCTATGGCCTAAAGAGGGCAGAAGTGTATGGCCAAGGCCAGCTTGTACCAATCCAGTCTCTGCTGCCATCCTATCCCCCTCTGAGGCTCCTTCTAGCTGCCCTAAATGACACTCAACCACCAGACCCAGAATCTGCAGTTCTTTGAGTTGGTCAGCCTTATTCATGGTGGCTGTTGAATCACAGCCAAGACTTGCAGACAGTAGAGCTGATGAAAAAGGCCTTTCTGGGTTTTTTGGGGAGTTCAGGATACACCTCTTTGTCAGTAGAATGATTACTACAGGACATCTTGGTCACTGTCCATGTAAATGGATTCATAAAGGATTGGCAGACTCAGAGTAGAAAAGGTCCTTGGTCTCTGGTACACTCTGTTGCCTAGATACAGCCTCTGAATCATGGCAGTCATAAGCCACCTGCTTCTGGGAGATGACAGCAAGGTGTAGTTTGCTCTAAACTAACCCAGGATTCATACTTCTCTGTAAGTGTGCACTAGCCTCCTCTACCAGAGGTGGACTCAGCCTGTGTAGACTCAGTAAACCCTCTGCAATTAACCTGGCCAGAGTATAGAGCATTACATCAGCCACGGTTGGGCTGTGAGACCTTGGGACCTAGCAGTGAGTGGTGACTCATTAGCCAGTCCCTCCAGGCTTCAGTGCAAGTAATCCCCATGAGGCATATGGAGTCCATATTCTGCTGATGTTAAATAGCTAAAAGTAGTTTACCAGGGCAAGTTGTGCTCCTCAGGGATTGGTATTGGGACTGGCACTCTTTAACATCTTTGTCGGCGACACAGACAGTGGGATCAAGTGCACCCTCAGGAATTTTGCTGACAACACCAAGCTGTGTGGTGCAGTTGACACACTGGAGGGAAGGGATGCTATCCAGAGGGACACTGACAGGCTGGTTAGGTGGGTCCATGCCAACCTCATGAAGTTCAACAAGGACAAGTGCAAGGTCCTGCACATGGTTTGGAGCAATCCCAAACACAAATACAGGCTGGGAGATGAAGGGATTGACAGCAGTCCTACAGAGAAGGGCTTGGGGGTGTTGATTGATGAGAAACTTAACATAAGCCAGCAATGTGCATTTGCAACCCAGAAAGCCAACCATATCCTGAAGCATGACCAGCAGGTCAACAGAGGTGATTCTTCCCCTCTATTTCACTCTCATGAGATCCTACCTGGAGTACTATGTTCAGCTCTGGTCCCCCCAAAATAAGATGGACATTTAACTCTTGGAGCAACTCCAGAGGAGTGCCACAAAGATGATCAGAGAGCTGGAGCTGTCTATAAAGACAAGCTGAGAGAGTTGGAGTTGTTCAGCCTGGAGAACAGAAGGTTCCAAGGACACCTTACAGCAGCTTTACAGTATATTTCCAGTACCAGGCCTACAAGAAAGATGGGGAGGGACTGTTTACATGGGCATGTAGTGATAGGACAAGGGGTAATGGCTTTAAACTGAAAGAGGGTAGATGTAGATTAGATGTAAGGAAGAAGTTCTTCACTGGAAGGGTGGTGAGACACTGGAACAGGTTGCCCAGAGAGGCTGTGGATGCCTCTTCCATGGAAGTGTTCAAGGCCAGGTTGGATGGGGCTTTGAGCAACTTGCACTAGTGGAAGGTGTCCCTGTCCATGTCAGGGAGGTTGGAACTAGGAGCTAGGTTGGAACATCTTTAATGTCCCTTCTAACCCAAACCACTCTATGATTCTGTGACTGTGGGAGTTGCTTTTATTTTATTTTTTTTCCCCACTGTTGGGTAGCTCTAGGGGCACAGTGGGGCAGATGTGCCCAGTGGAGACAGGACAGTGGTACCTGTCACTGAACTACATCAGAAATTAATATGTTGCATTGAGGAGCAGAGAGGTAACACTGTGGTGCTGTATTCAGGTGGTCTGCGGAAAACTCGCCCCTTTCTTTTGCTAGCTCATATAAAATAAGGCATAACGTTCCCCATTGTACAATCAGCTCTGAGGCACTGTGACCCCAGTACCCACTGCAAAGGGGTCGCATGCCTCTCCTGCCAGATATTCCCAAAGGGTGGGCTAATAGGTATTTAAACCCCATCTTTGTGTGTGATGTAGGGGCTCTGGGTCCCATAGGAGGGTTTTGGCCCAGCCCCATCAAAGTTATTGTAGATTCCACCTCTGCTCTTGATTTAATGCCACTGCTTGTCTCTCATGAGGATGCCAGCTTTCCTAGAACCTCTAAAGAAGCATATGAGGCTGAACGTGGGTCTGAAATAGCGAGGTTCATTTCCTCACCTGGCAGAGCAAAATTCACATCCAGCAGAGTTTTCAGCTCAACCAGGGCTGCTCTCGCAGACGACACGGAGCAGCTGGGCGGGAATTTGCTGCAGCTCCGTCCACCCGCTTGCGCTGCTGTCCGCCTGCCACAGCTCCATCTGCCGCCCGCAGCCACCAGCGCTGCAGGCTTGGAGAAACCGTGCTGCCTCCAAGCCACGGTGATCCTTTGTTTCCCCCACAGAGGCTTTTAGAGTGATTTATGAAGTGCTTGGATTTGTCCACC